>JABSMS010027574.1:0-50405 GCA_018902275.1 Aleiodes sp. PSUC_FEM 10030003
GTGCCATTCTATCTTGCTGAATAATAAAAAGGCGTAAGTCAGTATTCTTATGAAAAAATGAATGTAGATTCAATTTTTAAAAAATGGCACTTACGCCCTTTTGACTCTAGGTCGACGATATGGTATCACGCAATAATTTATTAACGATTGAATATTTTGTGAGAAAATATCATTGAAAAATATCTCACAAAATATTTTAAAAAATAATAATTTTCTGAATTTTTATTTTCTCTCCAACAATTTTTTTTACAATAAATCAATCGAAATTTAAAATCATAGAAAAAAATGAAATAGTCATGGCGCTGGGAATATCTATTGAGAGTTTGAGCTAAATTCCAGTTTTTTCCTGATTTTCATCAAAATGGAAAATTGAATTTTAACACTAAAACATTTAAGCAACAAAATCTTCGGAAAAAAAAGAAAAAGATTTGAAGAGAAAACGACATTGCTGAATTACTTGGATATCCTTGAACCTGCGCATGAAATTAATTCTTACGTTTAATCTTACAGGAGTATAACTGTGTATGGATGCTACTCAGTTGGTCTAATTTCGCTCATCTTCTTCACTGGTATGTCGTGGTATGCTGATAAATCCACAATCGGATGTGACGAATCAAAGCATTCAGTTGTACTCAGCCGTGGTATTAGAATTGCTGTTTATTTGATTACAGCAATTCTCGCTATCGCTTCGGCACTAATTAGTATTATTGATGTTGATGAGAATAATTCATCAGCTGTTCCAGTGAGTATTCCTCATCAATTGAGGAAATTCAATCGGTAAAAAATTCAAATGAAATATGTTATCAAGTTTAAAAATTGAAAAAAAAATTCACAACTGACGCCCTGTAGAAGAACAATAGATCCCCCCCCCCCCCTTAAATCACTACAGAAATTCCTTAATGGGCTACAAAAAACGTTTCTTGATAAATTCTCGTGAACCTCATTGTTTCTGAGTTTTTAAAAAAATTAATAAGTAAATACTTTCCAGGTTTACGTACATTCTGCAGCGATTGCATTGATCATTGGATGGGTTCATCTGAGAGTCGGATTTTTATTGAAACTCTCCATCATGTTTCTCTCAATTATCGCTGTACTCGCTGTTCTATCCCAGAATTCCGGAGTAACTGCCTACTATGCAGCTGCTGGCGAGTGAGTCTTCCTCGATGAAAAAACAAGAGTACGAAACTTTATTTATTAAATTCAATCAATCTTATTTTTTGTGATTTTCCAGATTCTTGGGTATCCATTATCTCCTACAAATTGGCTATCTACTGTGTCTTATTGCATTGATATTACATATACTTGACAGGCAAATTGAATTTACGACGCGAAAAGATTTTTTATGGAAAAATAAATTGAGAGTTGAACAGGATGAAGTTGAAACGATGCGTGGAATTAATAAAATATTACTTGAGAATATATTACCGGCTCATGTTGCTGATCATTTTTTATCAACACAAGTTAATCAGGATCTTTATCATGAGAGATATAATAGTATTGCAGTTATGTTTGCATCAATACCTAATTACAAAGAATTTTATGATGAGACTGATATTAATAAACAAGGACTAGAGTGTTTGAGATTACTGAATGAAATTATTTGTGACTTCGATAAATTACTGCTTAAGCCAAAATTTTCGGCAATTGAAAAAATTAAAACGATTGGCAGTACTTACATGCTAGCAGCTGGCCTGAGTCCTGGAAAGGAAGATTTTACGGAGAAGGTGTGGAAATCTATAGTTCATTTTAATCTAGAAGAATTTGTAATTCTCGTTTTTTTATTTTTGTGATATTCTGCAGGATTTAACTAAGCAACAAGAACACAATGTCATTGTCCTCGTGGAATTTGCTATTGCGCTGATGACAATCCTGGATCAAATTAATAGAGAATCTTTCCAAAGATTTAAACTAAGAATGGGTGAGTTCAAATAATTATCTGTGTGTAAATTCAGCTTTTATCGTCAATGTGAAAAGTGCGTAAGTGCCATTTTTCAAAAATCTATAAAAATTGAAGCTACGCTCATTTTTTCATAAGAATACTAACTTACGCCCTTTTATTATCAAGCAAGAAGAAATGGCACTTACGCCCTTTTGATTCTAGGGCGACGATATTATTGTAGAGTGAAATGAGACAGAAAAAAATTCCACAAAAATTTCCCCATCTCTACGTAATTTCAAGATATTCATGAAAAATTGCTTCTAAATCATAATCGAATTAGAATTTTCAATGAATTACTTTCTCTCACCACAGGCCTCAATCATGGTCCCGTAATAGCTGGTGTAGTGGGTGCGCAGAAGCCACAGTACGATATCTGGGGTAATACAGTAAATGTTGCCTCGCGAATGGACAGTTGCGGAGAAATGGGTAGACTCCAAGTAACTGAAGACACAGCAAAAATTCTTAAAAACGCTGGCTACGAACTCATCTGCCGTGGACCAACTTACGTTAAGGGAAAGGGAACACTAACAACATACTTCGTAAAAACCCCATTCGATGGCAAAGAGGACAATTACTAATTTCAATAATTATACATATAGATATAAATGGAAAAACAATCTTTTTGTACATACTCTAATCTAATGATAAATGAAATTTAATTTTGATTTTAAATTGTGATTGTCGATACCTTTGCTCGTTATTTTGAAATTAAAAGAAGAAAGAATTATTTAACAACGAAAAAGTAACTCGACACAAATACATTGATAATTAACAATGTGTAGGATTAATATTAATGATCTCATGCTTTGTGCAAATATTTAGTGACATATTTTAAATGTTCCTGATAAATAAAATCTCACTGTCTAATCGTTTTCGTGAAGAAAAAAACCAATGAAGGAAAATGGAATAATAATATTTTTGTCTCGATTTTTGAATTAACCCATTGTCATTTTCTACCTTATCTAGTGATCCTCACATTCGGCGCATGCGAACAGCCTCGAGATGGCGCTTCGAACATATCTTTCATTCATTCATTCCGTCTCTCTCGGCCGTTGGCAGTAGTGTTTGCAATGAAAAAAATCAGTCTACCTGAACATACTTAGCGAAGTTGTATTGCTGAAAGTTTTTAATTAAAAAATTGCCGCGATAAAATAACTTTGTTCGTTCTGTAATTCGTTAATTCTCGTGAATTATCCTGCGATCCTCACTGCAGATAATCCCGTGTTCAAATGTAAGTATACGCAGGTCATAAATTTGAGAAATTCATTTACATTCACTTCTATATTGGCATAACACAATACATCATCCGGTGTTTTTCTTTTCGCGTTGATTTAAATTGCACAATAAGAAAAAAGAAACCAGACCGATAATTTGATGTTTTTCTTTAACTCTAAAAACATTGCACACACATACGCGATTGTGATGTTATTAATTGTAGACAAAAAATCAATGATTAACCTACTGAAAATTATTGGAGCGTTGGTACGTCGCTAGTATTTGCGTCAATAATGGCGAACAGATGCTAAAGATGCGTGAAACTATTCGAAATAATTTATTTAAACAAAGAAAAATGCATTTGAGTCTGTGATACAACTCAGAGTTTGAAATAATTATTTAGATTTTTAATTTCAACTCATTCTTCCTTTTCCCTGTGCCATGAATTCCGTGTCTTTCTACGCCCTCTCTCTTCCCCACTGAGAGGTTAATTCCATTGAATTTCATTGAAATTACAAACAATGCCAATTTTTTAAAAGCAAATTGTCAGTATCACCAAATAATGAAACATCATTCAGTTGTTTTATTTAATTATCTGCATCGTGATTTTTTTTTCTACGTAAAACAACTGAGTAAACAGCTGTTTTGGTGTTTTTATTAACTGATTGCTGGCAACACTTCATTGATTTCAATAAAATATTAGATAATTTATTATTCATACGCAATGCACGTTCCTTTTGTTTATCAAAGGGTAATTTACTGCATCTAAAAAAACGAATTTTACAATTGAATACAAATAAATAAAATTAACGAATAAAAATATATATATATCTACAGTTCATGATTTATGAACTGTAGTGTATTAATTTACTACAGATTGAATTTACAATAACTAATTGACTGAATGAAAATAACAATTTTCAATTAAATGAAGAAGTTTAAAAAAACAATGATTTATCTCACACTCGTTAATTTGTGAATTGCTGCAGAATTTTTTTTAGTAATAAGAATTTTCTTTGAAACTTGAAATAGCGTCTGAATGAACAGCAGAGCCTTTAAAGTCTTCCTCAACATGCTGTTGAAATAACGAAACAATTGCTGATTATAAGAGACCTCTATAATATTTCAAAGACTTATTTTTTAATGAAAATAAAGACAACTCAAAGTAATTAAATACTTGAAAAATCATACAATGCAAAACTGGAATCAATGGCAGTTACCAACTGCTACAAGTGGATCAATGCCTCAACCACCAGCAGGAGTTTATCCTGCTTCTGGAGCTGATCCAATGGCAACAATGCAGGCATACATGCAATACTATAATCAGCCAGTAAGTGTCTCTCATTCCTCTATAGAATCGTCATTGAAGATTTTTTAATTCTAAATCAAAATATTCTGAAAATTGATATTTTTCATCCGCGTGAATTTACTAAATTAATTTGAAAATAAAAAAAACATTAAAAGAAATGTATTTCCCTCGAATATTAACGTGAGATAAAAAATGATAGGCACCAAGTGGATATTCACCTGAGCAATGGGCAGCAGCTCAACAACAAAATTGGTCTCAGTGGCAGCAATGGCAGCAACAATATCAACAATGGCAGACTCAGTATGGTGCAAAGGTACGGCATGTGGATAATAGAAAAAGCCCGTGAATTGTTTATAACGAAATATTTATTATCGAATTTGATGTGAGCGAAACGAAAGGAATTCAATAAAGAGAGAAAAACAAAAAGGTAACATTTATTTTCAGTATCAGGAATCAATGAAGCAGATGTCGGGATCAGGTGGTGGTATACCACCGTTGCCAGGAATTCAACCACCGCCACTACCAAAGGATGACACAACCATTAAACCCCCTTTGCCACCCGATAACTGGAGTTCTAATTTTCCGAATACCGGTAGCATACCGCCCCATCAGAATAATTTACCCTTATTTCCATCGAAGAATCCTCCACTACCACCAGGACAACCACCTCCACCACCTGACAATCCTCCTTTGAATGATGGCTCACTTTCTGGTACAAAAAGGGGCGCGAGTACTGATATCTTGACTGATAGTGCTAAAAAATTGAAGAGTGAAGATGAGGATCTCACTGAAGCTGAGAAAACCTTCGATGCACAATTTAAACAGTGGGAAGAACAGTTCAATAAATGGAAACAACAGAATGCTAATCATCCTGATAAGGTAAGTGAATCTATGATTATTTAAAAAAGCTGTGGGAACGATTCTCAACAATTAGCATGCAGGTATTGAATAAGATTATCATAGATTCAATTTGTGCAATATCAATAACCGTAGGCACTGAAAATCAATGATTCTATGAAGCCACATTAATTTTCAGGCCCAGTACAAACAGTATGAGGCCAAGTGGACAGCATGGCGAGAAAAGTTGATCGAGCGGCGTGAACAGATGCGAAAGAAGAGAGAAGCACAGAGGGTGAAAGCTGAAGCTGAGAGGAAGAAAAATATGCCAGGAGGTGACAAGATATTGAATATCTTATCGAGCACTGAGAATCAAGGATTACTCAACAATCTCCTAGGAATTGGGAAAACTCTCGGATTAACTGGTAAAGAAGGCACTGGTGGCCAATCGATCCAGTCAACTTCATTGCTTGGATCAGGATCTACAACGGTAACAGGAATGGGCTCACTGCATGATACCCAACAACCAATAGCTGGTATACCTAGCACAATGACATCGGACATGAATCAACAAGCTTGGGCAGCACAACAGTGGTCAGCGCAATTCAACATGGCAAATATGCCAATGCCAGGATTCTCAAATTTTCCACAACCACCGCCTTTAATGTCTCTGAACCAATCATCAATTAGCTCAAATCTTCCATCATTTAATCAGCCACCGAATCCAGCAAACCCAGATGCTAATTTCTCACAACCACCACCAGGATTTCCCATCAATCCACAAATCAGTCAGAATAATAATCTACGTGACCAAGGCGGGTCAGGAAGGCATGATGATGGTCTCTCTAATAGATCATTCAACAGAGATTCCTTTGATCAAAATCAGCAGGATAGGTTTAATGATCGACGAGGACGCAACGACAAGCTTCGAGGGAATGATCAATTCGATCGTAATGGACCTAGAGGCATGAGTTCTGGAGGATTCAATCAAGGGGGACTTAATGAGAATCGTGGTGATTTTTCAACTGATAATTTCAATAAGGACGGACCTCCGCGGAACTTTGGACCTGATGGGAAAAACGATTTTCGCCCTGATTCATTTGCTCCAAGAGATCGGTTCAGTGACAGATCTGGAAAAGACGATCGCTTTGGCGATGATCAAAGATCTAGAGACCAGGATCGATTTAGCTCGAATCGAGGTCCATTTGATTCCAGTTTTGATCGTGGATCCCAAGATCGTTTTGCTGCGGATGACCGTTTTGGTGGAGGAAATAATCGGTTTCAGGACGATAAAGATCGATTTGGATCAGACAGATCCGGAACTGGTGATCGATTTGGATCTGGTGGTTTAGATCGATCAATGTCTGGTGATAGATTTGGTTCTGGATCTGATAGATTTGGTTCTAACATGAATCGCTTTGACTCAGCGGATTCGAATGATAGAAAAGATGGTTTTGGAAATTCACGAAACTCAAAAGGAAATGATCGCTTCGAGGTAGTTCCAGAAATGCCAGCTGAATTGAAAGCCCTTATGGAGAAAAGACGGGCTGCACAGAATGTGTTCAAACCATCTGGTACATTCTTAAGTTCTGAAAAAAGTACAACCAGTTTTGGATCTTTAAGTGAGAGTTTCAGGAAAATTGCTGGTGATTCACCATTTCTACCGAAAGATCGTCCGGGTGATCATGGGCGAAAGTCTCCGAATAATTCATCATCTAGATCGTCATTACTCGGAAGTGGACCGAATACTGGATTTGGTGGGGGACCAAGCATTGGTTTTGGTGAAGGACCAAGTGGAGGTTTTGGCGGAGGATCAAACAGCGGTTTTGGTGGGGGACCAGGTAATAAATTTGGTGGAGAACCCAACCGTGGTTTCAGTGGGGGTCAGAACAGTGGATTTGGTGGGGGATCAGGTGGTAATTTCAGTGGCGGACCTGGTAGTGGACCAGAAAATCGATTTCGTGATGATATTCGTTCCCGGGGCATGGATTCTTTCAGACCTCGAAACTCTGAAGATTTTGATGCACGAGATATGGGACCAAGGCCAGCAGACTTTGGACAACGAGATGGAGATTTTGGCCCCCGCGGAATGCTTTCGGGTAATACACCTCAACAGAAGATTCCACCTCTGGAAATGCCACCCTGGATAGATCCAAATATGATGCGAAGCCCTATAGGATCAAATGATGATAACAAGGATTCCAATAAAACATCCAATGATCATCCCCTTACTCGCGGTAATTTACCTGATAAGAGCGATTCCTTAAGTAACGCTAATGATCCGCCCCCAGTGATACCTGAACTTGCATCAAAAAAACCAGATGTACTACCTTTTATGGGTGAGAATGATCCGAAGCCTGAGGATTTGAATATGGAGCCACCACCTGAATTGCCAGATTTGGGTCCTATAAAACCATCTAATCAAATAAGTAATGATAGACCATTTGATTCTAAATCAACTGACAAAACATTTGATCGTCCAGGAAACGTTCTCGGTGGACCGCCCTTTCCTCTTTCAGGGCCCTTCGGAAATCGAGGAATGAGTGGACAATCAAATAGTCTACAAGGTCCTCCTGGATCTCTACGAGGCCCCAACGAACCTTTCAGTATGAGGGATGATTCTAAATTCGGCCCACGAGATCTTAACGATGGTCCATTCGGTCTTCGTTCAAATATAGGTCCTTTCAGACCTGGAGGCGGTATGGATGACAGTTTTCGTAAAAATTTGGACGAGTTTGGTCCGCGAGGTCCCAATATGCCTTTTGGACCACGAGAAAATGACAATTTTGGTCCGCATGATCGGAATTTGCCATTTGGACCTAGAGAATCTGGAGATTTTAGTGGTCCCGGCACTAATGCTCCATTTGGTTTAAGGGATTCTGATAACTTTGGGCCTCGTGGTCCGAATCAACCATTTGGACCTAGAGATCGGGATAATTTTGGTCCCCGTGACAATTTTGGTCCTCGTGACAATTTTGGTCCCGGTGATAATTTTGGTCCTCGTGACAATTTTGGTCCTCGTGATAATTTTGGTCCTCGTGATAATTTTGGTCCACGTGATGACATTGGTCCTCGTGGACCTAATTCATCGCAGTTTGGACCTAGACCTCTCGACAATTTTGGTTCTCGGGGACCTAATTTACCATTTAACTCTCGAGAAAATGATAATTTCGGCCCTCGTGGCCCGCCTAGCTTATTTGCAAATCGAGATAATGATAGTTTCGGTCCTCGAGGACTCAATCTAGGATTTGGGCCAAGAAATCTCGATAATTTCGGTCCTCGTGGACCGAATACACAACTCGATGTACGTGACCGTCCATTTGCACCAGACAACTTTCCTCCTCGATCAAACGATACGTTTGGTCCTTCTATGATCGGACCCGGAGGTAATTTCGGATCAGGTGACAACGGTTCTAGAGGACCAATACCACCACGCATGTCAATGAACATGGATTTACCAATGAATCAATCAAAAGGAGAAATGATGGGTGACATGGCTAGAGATAGACCGTTGGATAGATTCAGAGACGATATTATACGTCCTTTTGATCAAAAGCCAATGGATGACCTAAAACCTCCAATGCCAGATATGCCCAGGGATTCGGATAGACGTCCGAACTTTCCACTATCTGACATAGACCGTAATTTGAATGAAAATGTTGGCCCTCCTCGAAGAGAAGACGGACCGTTCGGACGATCTGATGATAGTACAGGAGCAGGACGAATTCCACCGTTTGGCCCAATGCAAAGACCTTTGGATGAAAAACCCCCTAATGTATTCAATGAACCTCTGATGGACGATCCCCGGGACCCATTTTCTCGACGTTTAGATCAATCTCAACCTGGTTCTCGCCGTGATGGGCCTATCCGTGATTTTTGTATACAGAAACAATTCAATTATAATCACGGTGGTGGTGCACCTAATGAAATGTTTGACGATTACGTACCATCAAAGGTTATTGATTACGGACACATTAGACGTCCATCAACACAGGATTATCTCCCGCCAGCACAGTGTTTTGATTATGTTCATGGTAAATTTAATCCCCGAGCCCCCGATCATGAGATTTATCCAAAAATGGTCTTTAAGCACTGGCTAGAAAATGAACACAATTTACGAGAATATGACGAGGGATTGCAGGCCTATGAGTCACAGAAACGATACAATCGCATGGTTGAAATGAGAATGGAGGAACGCCGGAGATACGAGGAGCACAGGGGATTTGAGAAAGATCGCTTTTCACCGTGGGAACAACCTGACCCGAGCAGAAAAGTTAGCTCCACTAATTACAAGGATTACAGGGATTATGAGGAGTATGCGGATAATCGAAATCTTCGTGAGCAACGTGCACGAGAAAGATCCTGGGATAGAGACATTGAAAGGCATCGCGAACAACGTGCTCGTAGGAGTCTCAGTAGAGGTAATTAATCTACCGATGCATTCCAGTTCTCTATCAAATTTTACAATAGAACAACTTCTGACGTTTGTGCCTTAAATATTGTTTCTGTTTGGAGATATAAAAAAAATCGATAATTACTAATTTTATTCTCTTCATTTTTTTTCTTTAATTTTGATAACAGATAGGACACGTGAAAAACATGAGAGAAAACGAAAGGATACTGATTCGGAACTTAGCAAAGACGATGAAAGGTAATAAAGATCAAATCATGGTGATTCTCACTTTAGGGTTCTAATTTTCCATGTTCTCTCATTATTACTGAGTCTATCAATATCTGAGAATAGAAAATTCCTATTGATTAGAAATTTGGTCAAATTTGAAAACTTGATGAAGATGAAAAAAGAAAATACATGATTTTAAGTACTTTCCCCGGTGAAAACTCTCTGAATGAACGTGTCTATCGATTTTACTAGATCTAAAGGGAATGTTAGCCGACAAGAGAATACATCGAAGACTCAAGCAGATTCGTCTTCAAAAAACTCCAGGTATGATAATAAAATTATTTGATTTTTGCAATACAATGCCGATGTATCATTCTCTATTAAATCGGAGAGAATAAACGTAACAGCCTTTCTCACTGTTGAAGCAGTGATTTTCAATTCAACAGATGATAATTTCTGATAAATTTCGTTCTTAGCTGGGAATAACTGTAAAAATTGGTCAATAACTTTTATCCTTGCAGCGCATAGCGCGCAAAATTGAAATCGAATTACCTTCTAATTCTTATGGCAATTCCCAAACCTCAAAAGACAATAAATATATTTTAAGATGACATTTCTATTTCGATATTTTCGCTACATAAATTCCTGAATATAGCGATATCGTTATTGTTACGTAAATCGTTATTGTTACGTAAATATATCTTTCTCTATTATCTCTTACATATCTGCGAATTTCTGGAGCTTTTAAATGTTTCGAAATTTGAATATATTTGTGTCCATTTTGACATGCTTCGCGCTTCGGAATCCACAGGATTCTATCTAGGTTAAATCACTAAAAAATTTTCTCGATTGAAACGAATTAATTTTCAACTTGGTAGGAAATTTAACATACTTGGTAGCCACAGAATTGATTATTTTTCTCCTGCGGCGATTCATGTAAATTTATCCAATGCGAACGGATATTTGCAACGAATTTTCTGATCATTTCGATGGTCTTTTATGCATCTCGGGTTTTTTAATAGAAATTTTTCAATATTGGTATTAATATAACTCGAATCCTAATGTCACATCACATTTGTTACAGCCATTCTGCCACTAGAAATGAAAGCAATCCACCAAAGACCCTGGAGTTGGGGAAGACACCAAACTACACTATGGTTGATGATTTACTCTGTGCCCCTGGACGTCAGAATAGACCACCGAAGATAGCAATCATTCTTAGAGGGCCACCTGGTAGTGGGAAATCATTCGTTGCGAAACTCATCAAGGTAATGAAATTGTTAAGATAGTTATGTTGTTTATGACGCTGAAACTGGAGAGGGAATACTAATGGAAGAACGTACTAGTGCGCCACAACTTTTGGACTGATAGCTTGATGTATCCTACGATAAATCCTACAATATTTATAAAAATTTCCAAGTATCGATTTTGTAGTTTTGTACTTTACACAATTTGATTGGTTACAAAATGTCAAACATTCTGATTTCACGTTGGAGTAAATTGAGAACGAGTAGTAATACTCTCCACATTGAGAGGTACGCTCCCGATCAACATTTGCAGCCATGAAGAATGCAGAGATGTCTCATTTTTTTATGGTTGTGAAATACTTGTACTATTTCTCGCTCTGATGTTTGCATCAAATGGAGACGGTGCATAATTTGTTTTAATATTTATATATCCGAGAAATTTACGATTAATGCAATAATTCTTGGGAATATTATTACTACTATGGATTGGAAATTCCAATTGCGTTCTAAATAATTTGATAATTATCATACTGTTTCAACAACATTTTCGCACTCTTGTCACTCCCACTCATTATCATGGCGCAGTGGGGTGGATTTCTGCATTTGTCACAGCCCCCAAAGACTGATATAGTAAACTTCTCTGCGTGGGAGTTAAGAATTATATTGCATGATCACCCAAGTGTATGAAAAAATATAATTATAGCATTCACAACGTAACATTCTTCCGATTGTTTTACATGAATATACGTCATTGATTTCACTCAACAAATATCGTGAAATTCAAGAAGCAAACGATTTTTGTTGATTATTCTCTCATCGAAAATGAATCAACTCGTCCGCCCTAGGCACAATACCAAGGCAAACTCCGTGTACGTATCAACGTTTACGCTCACACATAATCATAAACGGTATCACGCTTGTATAATGACTTATTTTCATGACTCTCACATTAGAAATCACATTTTCTTTTGAATTCAATATTCAAATACATTTTAAGCAATCAACTATTGCAGTTTGAAGGGAAATAATCGAAAGCAGTTTCTGCACTACTTGGTTTCTTCGTCACGATTGTCATGAGTTTACTATTCGAAGTTTAAATAATTGTTTTAGGATAAAGAGTTAGAGCAAGGTGGATCAGCACCACGTATTCTCAGTTTGGATGATTATTTCCTTGTTGAGAAGGATGTCGAGACTCATGATGACAACGGGAGAAGGATAACTAATAAGGTATATCATATAAAATTTGAGTTTAGCTATTTGATATCTGGAAAAAAATCGCGGATTCACACTCATTAACACATATCAATATATCATCGTAGGAAATGGTATATGAGTACGAGGAAGCAATGGAGCCCAGTTATGTAACATCACTAATCAAAGCTTTCAAAAAGAACGTAACTGATGGATTTTTCAACTTCATCATCCTCGATGCGATTAATGAAAAAATATCAGACTACGAGGATATGTGGAGCTTTGCAAAGACGAAAGGATTTAAGGTAAGACCCTAATCTTATTTGTCAATTTCCATCGATCGTCGCGGAATAATTATATTACTTATCGTCTCGCAAATTCTGTCTTCAGGTATACATATGTGAAATGGAAATGGATGTTCCTGTGTGTTTAAAACGCAACATTCACAAACGCACAGAAGATGAAATCAATAGAATTGTTGACTACTTCGAGCCAACGCCGAGTTATCATCAAAAATTGGATGTCTCTTCTCTCTTACAGGAAGATTCGATTCAAGAGGTACGTTATTGAAACATTAGTATAAAATTCATATGTTTATCAGAGAAACCAAAATTATATTAATTATTCAATTTCAATGATAACAGGTTCAAATGGAAGAGGCAGAAACTTCGAGCATCAAAAAGCATGGTGAGGGTAATGATGACAGTCAAGACAGTCAGGATGACAAACCAGATCCGGTGGTGAGTTTCCTACTTTAAAAAGGACGTGAGTCGCACGAAATTCTGTCATGCTTCTTTCATATTGGTTGATGTTAATTTCAGCGATAATATTTCGAATTGATTGATAATTTTCGTCACATTCTGCAATAAAGTGTCACAAAAACAATATTTCGGTATTTTTCACTGTCAAACAAATCATAATACATTATTTATTTGGGAAACGATGGAAAGACTGAATTTTTCTTTGGAAAATAGATATTAGCGTCAATACCTAGGCCCGAAAGTGCCCGGTTAGGCTCGTAACCAATAAGCTAAATATATAAAATCTTTGGTTAACAATTTTAGTCTGCATTTGATAATTTCAGGGTGTTAGTAAATGGGAGAGGATGGAAGCAGAGGACAAGTTAGGTATGTAAATCCTATTTATTTCTATAGCATGAATTTTAATCATTACAAGAGATACATCTTAAATCATCAAATCGCAGATCGCTTGGACGGTTTGAAACGAAAGAACGAGGGAAGACCTCAAACAATGGAAGACTTCCTGCAAGTTCCTGATTACTATGACATGGAAGATAATTCAGGGAAAAAACGGGTAAGTGAACACCAACATGATGCATAGTTATTCATCTTAAACATACGTCTTCTTATAAATATTGAATTAAAAATATTGTTCAATAGGTACGATGGGCTGATTTGGAGGAACGAAAAGAGCAGGAGAAAATGAGAGCAGTTGGTTTTGTCGTTGGCCAGACCAATTGGGACAGAATGATGGATCCGACTAAAGGTGGAAGTGCACTAACACGGACCAAGTACATATGACCACATTTTAAAAATTCGCCATGGCATTAGTACCACACAATTGCAGTGCTTGCAATTGAATAATTTTGTTTTTCATTCGTAATCGCAATTTCGCTTTGTTTCCCATTGTTTTATAGCCGTATACAATGTATACGATGTATACATTATTACACATTTTGTTTACTTTTTATATTATTAATCATTTAATACTCTGATATGATTTAGAGTAGTCTCTGCGAGATTAATCGATTTTTTGCAGTAATCGCCAATTTTTTATGGCTAATCCGCATGGTGTTTACGAATTTACTTTGGCAGTATGTGAATGCCCCAGTTTTGGTGTAATTTGTGGTTTTTAATGCGAAGTAAAAGATTGTACATATGAATATAATCATTTTATTCCAGGTTTTTCAAGTTGAAGTAACCTTCACTCAATTAAACGGGCATTCCTTAATTGCAGAAAATTAAAATATTCAATAATAAATCAATATTCAAAAAGTGAATACACCCTGCCAACGGAACGAAAAACCCGTCATCAGGTTTCACAACTTTATAAATATTTAAAGCTTTCAGCGATTTGTTACTGGAAGAGTATATAAAGAATATAAAAACAAATTTAATTTTAAGATTAGTGAGAAAAAATCAGGTATGAATAATTATAATAGCTGAGTTTGCGCTCACTTTTAAAATAGTTTATTGTGGTTTGTATGAAGTAATTCGTATTACTATAAGAATAACAATATTCATCATTCAGGTTGAAGAAACTTGTTTATATTCTCCTCTTTACAAGTGTACTCAGGTGGACATCGTTCTAATTCTCCATATTTAATTGCCTTGCGAAATTCTGTAATTTTTTTCTCATACTCATCAATTGGAAATGTCCTAAAATGAAAAAAAGTTCATTGTGATAATATTAAGAAAAGCGATTATGTACAATAATTTGAGAAACATTAGAAAATTAAATGGAATCCTCTTAATTACTGTGGCATCAGTCTCATAGCTTCCATAATTATATCAATCGCGCCAAGATACTCCCTCGCTGTATTCGGTGCTTCACAAGCCGCACGATATAAACAAGTGTCACCGATAAGGTAACCCAACGCTAAAGTCATCTCATCCGCTGACACTAAATTTTCTAATTAAATATTATGATTAAAAATTTTTTATGCAAATTTTCTTGAAAATTTCTTTTCAAAAAATATTTTTACCTTCTGTTATCTTTCGACTCTTGGAATGATCATAATTCCCAATCAATCCTGCACCAAGTGCAGCTGCTTTCAGGAGAATAAGAAGCAGAAGAGCCGATAAATTCAAATTGATGATCTAGAAAAAAAAATTTTAGTTGAAAATAGTGAGTAAAATTTGGAAAAATGTTTTTCTCATACTTGATTACTCCTGGATTTTTGAAATAATTGTTGGGCTATTTCAGCAAGCATCGACCCCGACGATGTCCGACGCTCTTCTTTCTCAGTTGTATTCGCGTCACTTCTCACCAAAACACAAGTAATGAAGACACCAGTAATGATTATTCTGGTAAAAATCTTCATATTTCTATTTGAACGAACGTTGCGAAAAATGAAAATAACTGAAAAAAATTCGGAGTCACTTTTGGATGATAACTGATCACTGAAAGACACTGGCGACGGTTTTAAAAACAGTCCACCTCCCCCACATATTGTCGAAATCTGCACCCATGTGAATCCGAATAGAAAATCTCTGCTGTTTCTATGTTTTTTCTTCCGTCTAATGAGTGTCGAATACTGCCTCATATGTGGTAAAATGGTTTTACTCCCTGCTTACGTTAACTGGAAAAGTTGACGGAAATAAGAGGTGAAAGTCTTTGCTTTTACTTTTGTATAGAAAAAATTATAAACAATCAGTGCAGCGTAGTATGAAAATATACTACATAGGATGGTGGAGAAATAAAAAAAATGTCGATGGATAGAAGAAGATAGTAAATTAATTAAATTTCACAAGCGTCTAAAATGGATTTAAGAAATTAAATCGAATCAGAAAAATGAACACAAAACGTCTTATCTGATTGTCACTGAAGTTAACGTTGTCCCATGCGAAATCAGTAAGACTCGAAAACTGCTGGCGATTCTAGTTGATGTCAAAGTCTTGTTGAAGAGCTCCGTTTGCCGCAAGTCCTCTTCCGTCCCTTGTTGTAGTCGAACTGAATGTCGCTCCTCCACTGAGAGCGATGAGAATCGATTATTTGTTCCAACCCCTAGTAAAACCTACACATAGTAGCCAGTTGATATAAAATTTATGCGTAATTGCTGGCGATGTTCGCTGGGAGCAGTTTTGATAGCATTTCGCGTTTTACGTAACGGGAAAATTGTGGGATAATGGGTGCAGTTCCTGGAAAATTGTCTGAATGTTTAGAAAGCGGGTGGGGTGGCTCATTATCTGGCACCGCTTCGGCGTTCCTGTCTCAACCTCAGAGGTATTACCGAGAATGAATAGAATCGATTATTCCTCCCAACTCCCTATGAATCCGAAGCATAGTATCTAGTTAATATAAAATTTATACGTAATTGGTAGTGTAGTTCCCTCAAAGCAGTTCGAAGAGTATTTCGTCTTTCAACTAAGTAGAAAATTGTAGGCTAATGCCCTCAGTTCCTGGAAAATCACCTGCATGTTCGGAAAAACAGGTGGGGTGGCCGATTATCTGGCAGAGCTTTATGTTCCCTCTTTCAACCACAAGGTTATTACCGATCAAAGATTAACGACATTGTACCAAGGTAGGGAGAGATAGCAATGCCCTCAACCTTGAACGATGAAAGAGCAGTGACCTTGGTGTAGTGGGAGAATGAGATACGCCTCCACATTCCACCCTTGGTCATGCGCATTGTTATATACCAATGAAAAGCTTCGAAGGGGTGGCAGGAATCCCTCCACCTGTGCAAGAGGGACAGAAAGCTATGAGTCGGTCTTTGTTCATTTTCAGACGGAAAATTCAACGGAAGTTGAATTCTCACGGTGTGGAAGAGAGAGCAAAATCTTAAGGAAAATTCGATGGAGGGTTGATGATATTCCGACGCTTTGCATGAGAGGCAGAGTTGGAGGGATATGATGTTACTAACGTACCCCGCCCTTTTCCAAGAATTACGCATGCTTGATGATGAACACAGTTGTCATGACAAACAAAATGAATAAACATACCCATGACCTCTGTAAGTTCACTACTTACAAGCATGAGGTCTTTCAACCCCTGGGGCTATTATCCTCCCCCTGTTCTATCATGGAACATTATCTGAAAATTACGTATTCTGCAAGCTCGCTTCTTTGAAGTTATTACACATGCAAATTTGCGGGTATCTCCAGGATTACCTGCACAGTGCATCGATGATTATAGAGTGCAGTACCTTTTTTGCTTTATTCCCTCATGCTCAGAGATCAGTGACCTTTGATACTGCTGGTTAATAAATTTTTCATGTACTAACAACCCTGAGGTCGATGGGAGGAGCACGAACGACATAGCGGACATGCGTAAAAAACTGAACTTAGCGGAGGGGCGTTTGCATTTTGAGGGTGGAGCGAGCCTCATTGACTGTGAAAGCTTGTGCCCTTGAATTATTCGATAAATAGCCCATTGACCTACTCATTCTTCCATCTGTTCTACTTTCTTCTCTTTAATGTTGTTGAATGCATTTTTCGAAGTTTTTAGCGCTCATTTTAGTAATTAGGTATCTTCTTTACTATCTATAATCACTTCAGTCATACCCCATATTTAATTGAGCAGAGTATACAGTGATGACTTCGTGACTTTATATTAAGGAGATTCCGCAGTAAGTTTGAGGGGCATAGAGTTGGGGATAAAGATCAGTAGTGCCGACATTTCGCTGCATCGTTAGAAAAAAAAATAATGTATTGTAAAAAGATTCAGGATGAATGAAAATTCACTCAGTCGGGTTTTTTTTATTAAGAATTCAAAATTAATCGCCCCGAAATTATTTTCATCCTCATAAATAATTTAGAACAATTCATGAATGAATTAAAATTTCTACATAACATTTGACAACACCGTATTTTCGCTCAATGGAGTTGGTATATTGCCTCGCGAAAAAATGCCCTACTAGAGCATAAAAAGTAAAAATCTTTAGTGTATGCTAAAGATTTTTACTTTTTATGCATAGTGATCAATTATGAAGGATGCTTGGTTTAAATAATTTTTGCAATTTTGAGTTAGTTTCATGCATTTTATATTTTGTAAAATATACATTCTCGTATTCAGTTTTCTGATTACAAAAAGTGCAACAATGTGATGAGCATATCTTTACCATCAATTTCAACTTGATATGCTTAAATAATGTAAATCTAAACTGTTACATTGATGAATAAGTCAATTTATTCTATTTTTATGTAGTAAATATTAGGTTACTGAGTTTTGGTGAGTTAAGTATTTTATATTTCACAGAGTAATTGATGAACACACGATATGGTACGTTGAGGATTTCAGAGTTGGCCTTTCAAACGTATTTCATCATGTGAATTGTTCAATAATTGCAATCAGTATATTCTGAAATTTTGCCAATTACGTAATGCTTCTTCTTTGAACAGCCAATAGTACCGATAAATAACTCATAGCTGTTCTGATAGCCTGATAAATGAACAAGTATTTATTAGGATCCGTGACTAAACCATTCTACACGGAGAGAAATTTAGTTGAATTTTTGACCGAAGAGTAAATGAAAAAGTGCCTGCGTAGAATTTTATCGATGAGAAGTAAAATAGAGATTATATTCCTCAACCAAAGGGAATATTGGATGTGAATAATCATATTGTGCATGAATAATAATATTGCCTAGAGAAGCCGATAAATTTATCTTAATTTCAATAGCTAGCAGGGTAATTTTTCATCCAAATTTCTCTCCGTGCACTATTATAAGTATGATCTAACACATAAAAAGAGAGCCAACGAGAGTGTTGCAAATTTTCCGGCTGTTAATTCCAGTGGTCTGAACATCTTGAAGCCAACCAATAGAAGCGTATGTCTCTCTGCACTTTTGAATTCAGTCCAATTACTTTTGTAAATTGCTTGTCCTACTGATATACTCTGAGAAAGATAAGTTTATTATAATCAGCATTCTGATTAGTATCTAATATATCTGCGAAATTATTATTTGAATTGCCTGTGTTTTTAGGAAATTTCCAGCCCAACAGTAAAAAAAAAAATTGATTCCACCACCTAATGTAAGGGTTAATGTGAAACCAATCCGAAAAAAGTTCAACTGGCCCGTAGCCAAAATCTGATAAATTATCATTCTGATATACATTACACATACATTTTGAGGATTCAGAAAATTGATAACATATGAATATTTACTTTTATTATTGTACATCCTGCGAAACACATAGTCAATACGAAGCTCATCAATATGAGAAGCGCTATAAAGTTAAATGCATTTTCCATCTTCTCACCTAATCTGAAAAAAATATGAGAAAATCTCAAATTTCTCAATTTAGATATTAAAATATTTCTGAATGATACCGAATCAGCTCTACATGTTTTTGCACAATCATCCTTATTTGTTTCTGAAAATTGCATTTTTTTCCAATCCGATTATCACTATTCAGTTCAGATAGCGAGAATTGAATGAGCTCCAACTGTCCACATAAATGGATGATCATTATAACTAGAAGAGTGTCGAATGTATAATAGATAACACCAATCAGGACTGACGTGTAGAACTGTAGCACTACAGTTACTAGGTAATTTATGGATTTGCTTGTATCCCATGGTAAATAGACAATCCAAAAAAGATTCAATGTCAATCGAGGATCAAGATTCTCTACGTAAAATCTTTCTAAATTGTACACTTTCTAATAAAAATTATTTTTGTAATTAAATATTCTGCATATGTAATGCAGCTAAATATTAACAAAAAAATGTACTAGAGCTAGGGCACCAAAACAGCTTTGTACATAAGCTATTGATATACAGATGATTGAAATCCACCGGCCAATTTTCGTGAACTCAATAGCTATCTCGAATTGCTTGTTAGAGACAGGCGATGTCCAATGAATTTCCATCTGTTCCAAGATTTCGGCCATAACTATAAATTCAAATTTGATTATTCTTCCACCTTCATGGAGAACGAATTGATTATTTTGTGAGGGATTCATTACCTTGTCCTTTAAAATATAAAATCAGAAGTTTGCTAAGTGCAATAACCATCGGTACATAAGTAGAAAAAAATTGAATCAAAGCATCTCCTTCGTCTCGAAAAAAAAATGCCGCAGCTAATCGCGGTAGAAGAAGGTTAATTAGACACATAAAAGCGTGAACGAGAACCCAATAATTGGTTGTTTCCTTTGAACTTGTTCGTGGCCAAATTCTCAGAATCTCCAAAGTAAATTTAGTCCAGCCACAAGCATAATTGAAACCTGAGTATTCAAATTAAAATCACTGAACTGTTCTCGCTACAGCAATCTGTCATCACAAATGCATTTACCTGTGTTCCCCTCCATGGATATATCTCATAGGGTGGTCGGCTAAAGACTGCAAGCTTCTCAGTGCATTTTCGATCGATATAAGAAATGAAAAATTCAGCCGTCAAATTACCGTGTAGTTATATAATGGCTCTTAAGTATTGCACATTAGTGTTTTTTCAGACGAAATCGATATTGAAGTAACATGAATAGGATTTTAACGGCAACCTCCGCAGTGTGTAGAAGCATAGTGACATGTGAACAAGTAAAGTAGAGATGTCCCGTTGTGAATTGTGATGCTTTGCTTCGAATTTTTGTCCGGAATATTTGGATATTTGAATCATTTTAGAATGATAGAGGCAAGGTAGAGGATAATGCATTAAAAAAATCTTCTGAATTTTCCGTAAATCAAATTTGAATTGAATTTTTTAAACTTTACAGAAACTTAATGATTGTAGCGATTAGTGTTGATTAATTAATTTCGTTCAAACTTAATCGATCATCTATAGATCTTTTACGAGATAACTGGCTGAGAAAAGTGAGCAATAGTGAATTTTTTCTGCTGAAAATTCCTGTATGAAATTTCTACGAATTTTCCAAATACGGTCACTGTAACTGTAACTGTAAAAACCCGGGAAATCCTGGAAAAGCGCCACAGAAGGAATTAAGTGCTGTATTTGAGCTCATTAAATTTTTTTAAATTTTTAATTAACAATAAAAAATAACCATTATTAACAATCACCAGACTTACAACTACGAAGTTGTTGAGGAACCAAATTTCGGGGAAGAATAGGAAATGCACAAGCGGGGTATATATTTTATTACATATTGATATCAATGATAAATATAATTCTTTATTTTCCTGAAAATTTTGACACTTGCTACAAATAGTCAGAGTTCGTTCCTTTTTTTCCAAATGAAAATTTTAAAAAAGTTTCAAGAATTCCAATCTTTTAAATACAGGAAAAAATTCTGGAAGATCATATCTGCAGTTCTTCAGAATATTGATAAATTCTGTCCGATAATAATATCAATATCCGAGTGTATGCATGGAATTTCGGCGTAATGCGACGTGTTCGCCGCACTTCAACTTCCCTACCCAATTTTAGACGGAGATTGAATGAAAACGTGAAGTTTTGAACACTTTCTGAACCATCAGAATCATTAATTAGCAATTTCTTCCAGTAATTTTTAACAGTACCGTGGAACTACTTGCAAGTGAATTTATTGCATTTCTACAATTGAAATTGATTTATTTACATACTTCGATGATTACTGCTTGTCACTCGTTTGAACCGCCAATAATACTGATAGAAAACTCATCGATGTTTTAATAGCCTGATGAGTCAAATAATAAAATTCATTCGATATCACAATTGATAGATTAGCCTACTTTAATTATCAAATCAAATAACCTTCAGAAAAAGAGGGAGTGATAGTGTTGCAAATTTTCCGGTAGTTAATTCCAGTGGTCTGAATATCTTGAAGCCAATCAGCATCAATACACGACTCTCGGAACACGTTAATTCAGTCCAGTCACTGTTGTAAATTGCGTGTCCAACTGCAGTACTCTGAGAAACATAAAATGCATCTATATTTTCAACTATCAACGTATTTTGTAATTTTGTGATAAATCAATGAATTTTAATCTACCTGTGTTATCAAAAAATGACTAGCCCAACAGATGAAAAAAAATTGCATTCCTGCATCACACGTAATGCTAACGGCGAATGCAATTGGGAAGTAATTTATTTCCCCTCCATCTAAAACCTGAGAGATTAATTTTCTTAAATACAATAACAATTTTATAGAAAATTGGAAAACAGAATAAAATGGAAATATCGACCTTTATGATTGTGTATCCCGCAAAACACATGGTCAATGTGAAAGCAAGTAATGTTAGGAGATACACGAAATTGAGAGCTTCCTTCAGACTCTTAGCTAATCTGAAATAGAAAGTTTCATATCACATATTCTTTATCTCAGAAAAGAAGGATTATTGAATACCGAATCAACTCTACATGTTTTTTCACAGTATTTTTCAGTGCTCTCTGAAAACAAAATTTTTCTTTAGTCCTATTATCACTAGCCAGTCGATATATCGACATTTTAATGAGCTCCAACTGTCCGCAAAGATGAAATATCATCATAACGACTAAAGCATCGAACGTAGAGTAGATAATTGCACAGATGCATGATGTGTAGAACTGCAGTACAAGAGAGATTACATAAGTTATTGTTTTGCTCGTATCATACGGTAAGTAAACGACCCAAAAGAGATTCAATGTTAGCCGAGGATCAGGATCACTTATGTAAAATCTCTCTAAATTGTATATTTTCTGATTGGAATTAACTTTGTCATTAAATAATTCAACGTAAATAGTAAAACTTATTGTTGGAAAATTAATGTACTTGGGCTAAAACACCAACACTGGTTGTAACATATGCTATTGATATAGAAACTATAGAAATCCTTCGGCCAATTTGTGTGAATCTCATAACTGCTTCGTATTGCTCCGCAGACATAGATGTCCAATCAATTTCCATTCTATTCAAAAACTCACCCAGTACTATCAAAATTAATTCAACTATTTCTGCAAGTTCATTAACAACATTGTTCATCTTAAATTAATCACTAATTACCTTGCTTTTGGAAATATAATACCAAAAGTTTGATGTATCCAATTGAAAGTGGTATGAAAGACGAGAAGCATTGTATCAATGCATCTGTCTCATGCCGGAATAGGAAAACAGCGATTATTCGAGGTAGAAAAAGAAAAATTAAACATAAAGAAGCGTGTATTAGAGGATAATATTTTCGAATTCCACTTGAATTTATGTGGGGCCAAATTCCTAGTAAATCTAAGTTGAATTTCGTCCAACCACAAGCACAATCGAAACCTGATAATCACAAAGAATTGTAATGAATTGTTTTCTTTTCGAACATTCAGGCATCAGTAATCCACCTGAGTTCGCCTTCTCCATGAATACTCTTTATGAGAATGGTTGAATAGAGACTGACAGCTTTGTGATACATTCTCGATCGATGGAAGTGATAAAAATTTCATTCAGAATGAAATGCTGGGTAATTCTGCGATGGGAATTCTGCAGTATTTGCTCTACAGAAAATCGATATAAGAGCAACGTGAGTGTATCAAGCCTTGGAGCTCTTCAGTATATGGAAGAATGGCGAAATGTGAGGATGTAAAGTGGAAAGTTTTGGTTCATACGTTATCATGTGATG
The DNA here is from genome assembly GCA_018902275.1 of Aleiodes sp. PSUC_FEM 10030003. NCBI lineage: Eukaryota > Metazoa > Arthropoda > Insecta > Hymenoptera > Braconidae > Aleiodes > Aleiodes sp. PSUC_FEM 10030003. The sequence continues at coordinate 23,559 of JABSMS010027574.1, forward strand.
ATCATTTTCGTGGAATCAATAATTATTTGATCTGTGAATAATTCGATAGCGACAGTGTAGATAAAAAGGATAATTACAGTGAAAAATCGAATTCAGAATTTTCGATATGTTTTGCTCGTTTTTTCGTTTTTCCATACAATATGAAATCGAGATTACCAAAATTATGTTTCTGCAAAATTGAAATAAATAGCTATTTTGCTATTCGTTTCTCAAAGATAAAAGGAGTGTACTTCGATAATTCCAGAAATAACACGGAAAATCATAAAGTAAATAATATAGATTTATTTTACTCCACGATTTAAACTTATAAATCTCTATAATTCAGTAGATGGATTATGAAAAAAATTCAAGTACTGAATATCACTTGTTTGAGCAGCCGCTAGCATTGACAGATACCTCCGTGATATTTCGATAACCTATTGAAGAATAATAAATACGAAATCATGATGGATAATGAATTTTCAATCTTCATATTTCATATTTCATCAAACTGTGAATAAACTGGTATATTGCCTAGATTTTTCGACCTTGCACTGCCAATAACATTGATAAATAAGTCATAGAAGATTTCGTAACCTGTGGAACAGAAAAAAATTAATGTATGATAAAGAATGATCCATCCCAAGTTTACTTTACCGTCATGAATAGATTTAGGGATAATATTGAAAATTTTCCAGTCGTCAGTGTCAAAGGTCGGAATTTCTTTAATCCTATCAGTATCAGCGAACGTGCTTCACCATGAGGTAGCCTGTACCACTCGCTTTCATAGATAGCGTACCCCATGGATGTGCTCTAGAGATGAGATGATCCTGATTAAATTTCCGGTTAGCGTACTTACACTAAAACAAGGGGCAAATCATAATTTTGAAAACCTGAAATATGAGAAATTCGCCGGCCCAGCAGCAAAAGAAGAAGTGCAAAACTACAGCTAAAACGACAGTTCCCGAAAATAAGAGTTGGAAGATGTTCAATGACCCTCGATGCAGAAGCTGAAAAGGAAGAATATGAAAGCAAACGATTTTATTTCAATGAAGGATTCTTCTGCATTTACCGCAAGTACTCCGTATCCTTGGAAGCAAAACATCAAAGTACTACCAAGCAAATGCAGTATGAGAACAAAATGGAAGGAATCTTCAAGATCCGTAGCTAATCTGAAATAGTCACATGTACATCTCTTAGTGAGAAGGGGAAAACGGGATTCCAGCGAAAATACAGTACGAAGTAATTACCGAATGAGCTTTTCATGTTTTCGTACGATACCTCCGAGTTCTGTGCGAAAGTATTGTGAATTGCTCATGTGGACAGCATCACTCAAGTGTCGAATGGATATTTGTATTAGAGCGAGTTGTCCACATAAATGAAGCACCAGCATCACGATGAAACTGTCAAAAGTGAAATAAACAAGTGCCCCGAAAACAGATGTGTATAGCTGAAGAAGAAGAGACACAATGTAGCTTATTGTTGTAGTTGTGTCGTATGGCAAGTATACGATCCAGAAGAGATTCGTTGTTAAACGAGGATCTGGATGCTTAATATGCGATTTCTCTATATTGTACAATTTCTATAATCATATTCCATTAAAAAAAATTAATTAATAAGACTTACTTCAGCAATGAAGTGGTAAAGGAGGAAATATTATTGTGTGAATACCTTGGGAACAGCGTGGCTTATGAAAATCTTTCAAGTAAACTTGCTGTCCAATAAAATTTTAAAAAAACGACTTCTTGATAATTTTCCTAAGCCGACTCTTTTCAAAGATATTCATCCAAGAATTGAGAGAAATACTTCGGTTCATGACAATTTTGTCTCTGCAAAAACACCTCACCAGAAAAATTCAGCATTTCAATGAAAAACATCTTATAGCAAAAATATCTCAATCATTATTATCTCATACAAAAAATCTCAGTACAAAAATATCTTATTACTAATTTATCTCATGACGAAAATATCGCAAAATATAACAAATTCAATCGAACAAATGAGAATCTCACAACATAAAGAATATTTCTCGTATCTGCAATATAAACTAAACGAATTATAAGCTAAAATTGTACGCAATACCTCTCAAATGAATTGATACATCACTGTTTCTGTCATAAGCAGATATCATCAGATGAGAATAAAATGGTCGAAATATTGTACTCGAGATATTATACTTTGACATCATTTTGTCACGAGATATTATATCATGAGATATAATTCGCGAGATATTTTTACCGAGATATTTTTACCTGAGACAAAAACGTGTGTCACCAAATACTTCAACTCATCTCCTTTTGCCACTTCACTACTGATTGGAGCTTATAATCTGTAATACCTGTGCTATAATACCGAAGCTATTAGATGTATAAGAAATGCATCCCGAAAAAATTGATACAAATCTACCAATTTTAGCAAATCGTATCATCACATTAAATTTCTCTTTCGAAAATGGCATCGACCAATCATTTTCCATTATCTCCAAAAATTCACTAAACACTGATTCATAAATATATCTTTCACTTCATTAATAATTTGTGTATCTTTCATTCTCTACATCATCCATGTATATTTACCTTCTCTACGGTAGTGGAGAGATATTAATTTAACAGTGGTAACAATAAATATTAAATAATTTCCAAGACTCTGGATGATAGCATCTAACTCGTTCCGATAAAAGTAAAATCCGATTGATCGGGGAATAACAATTACTAGCCATATCAGTACTACATTCATTAAAGCATAATATTTTCCAAGGAAAGTTAATTTTGTTGGCCAGAGCCCTAGGAGTTCGAATGTAAATTTATTCCATCCACAGGCATATTTGAAACCTAATTATTAATATTTAATTATCTTACATTTTCTCCAATGGGAATCAATGATTCTTCAATGTTAATCTACCTGAATTCTTCTCCATCGATGTACTTTTCGCTATGGTCAGATGAAGACTGAATTCTCTTCAGTATTTTACCGATCGATACCGTGATTCTTCAAACCGTTGCAATCGTGATAAATTATGCAGAGCATCGTTGAATCTTTTTTCCCGTAAGGACTTGGATAATTTGTGAATTTTATATCATCGAATGAATATAGGAAAAAATCGATGCATGGAGACCATTAGCTGCTACAGTACAATAGCGTTGCTTACAAAGTAGTTGGAAGTAATACAAAGTGGGTGATAGTTGGGTAGACAGTATGTTAGATTGTGAACATTGTGATAAATGGTTCGGGTATCCCTTGAGAAAAGTTTATGGAAAGTAATTGTTGTAGTGATTTATGTAAATTAACTTATTTCCATATTCGTATTCAAAAACACTACAATTAGTACTGATAGGTAACTCATCGATGTTCGAACAGCCTGATGGAGGAAAAAAAAAGTTATCTAAAATTACAATAAATGACTTTGTCACTAAAATAATTATTTAATCTAATATCTAAAAAAAGCTTGAGTGATGATGTTCAAACTTCATTTTCAGAGGGGCTTTAGCTTCACTTCCAGAGGTGAGAGAACTCTCAAATTTTGGGGAATGCCTCTTGACATCCTCCTCGAGTTTTCTCAGCCCACAGAAAAAATAGAAAAAATTAATTAACATTTTTTAATGAATAAACCAATCCAATTTCCGACATGGAACGAGCCATTGTAATGTTTGCTCCCAAAAAGAAATGATTTGTTCTTGGAATGATTGGTGTGAAATATTTTCAACATTTTGCATATATTTTACTTGCATAAAAGTAACATTCAAATCTTCAAAATTATCTGCCCACAGAGCTAAGCTGCGAAAAGCAAATTGATTAATCGAATATAAAATCTGTATAGAAACCTAAAAATTTCAATTTTCCATCTGTAATTTCTTCACAAACTAAGAATAAATTGAAACATGAACTACATTGTCCGACCTTGAACTGCCAGAAGCATTGATAAGTAGCTCATTGAAGATTTCACTACCTGTGTTACAAAAGAAGATAATTTTTTGAGAATAAATGATCCGATAGACTTGAGCTTACGTTTAGAAAGAGATTGAGCGATAGTATTGAAAATTTCCCAGCTGTCAAAGTCAACGGTCGGAATTTCATTAATCCGATCAGTATTATTAAACGTGCTTCTTCATGAGGTAGCTCGTACCACTCGCACTCGTATGCAGCGTCTCCCACTGACGTGCTCTGTAAAATGAGATACTTCATTTTTTTCCTTAATGTTGAAACATTTGCTTTAAATAATTATTTTCAAAAACCTGTGACATGAGAAATTCGCCAGCCCAGCAACAGAAGAAGAAATGCACTGCTGTGGCCAGCACAACAGTACCTGAAAAGACTAGTTGGAAGATGTTTAGAGATCCTTGACTTAAGAGCTGAAAAAGTAAGAATATTCCAAATATAAAAAGGGTCAAACACCGGGCTTTTTTTACGGATTTACCCTAATTATTCCATATCCCTGGAAGCAAAACATTAAGGTACATGCAACCAGCTGCAGAATGAGAACGAAGCGAAATGATTCCTCAAGATTCTCGGCTAATCTGAAGTAACCATCAATGATTTAATTCTTTTTGAGATCGGAACAATTCATGCAAAAATTTGAAATAGTAATTTTCGCGTGCATAAACTCCTAAATCGTGCGTAAATTTTTTTATACACTCTCGCGGAAAATGACTACTTTCAGCGGTTTCACAGATACCAAAAAACGAACTTCATAGCCTAAATATTAGAAAAAGTATTTAATGAGAATACCGAATAAGCTGCTCATGTTTTTGAACAATACTCCTGAGTTTCGTATGAAAATGATGAAATTTGCTCATATGAGCAGTATTATTTAAGTGACGAAGGGATATTTGTATTCGGGCAAGCTGTCCACACAAATGAAGCACTAGCATAACAACAAAACTGTCGAAGATGAAATAAAACATTGCTGCGAAAACGGAAGTGTATAGTTGAAGCACAATTGAAACAATGTAGTTGAGCATTTTTGTTGTGTCATATGGCAAATACACAATCCAGAAAAGATTCGTCGCTAAACGAGGATCTGGATGCTGTATGTATAGGCTCTCCAGATTGTACAATTTCTGAAATCAATTTATATCATAAGCTCACCGAATTATTATGGTCAAAGATACTGATATCAACCCCTGACGAAAGCACCGGGTTGCATCGACCTGCACCTATTTTCAAAATCCACTCTACGTTTGTTAGGTACGAAATCATAGCCAAAATGGTGCGGTTGAAGGGGTTTCACTCAGTGCACGTTTCAGGGATAGAATATGCAGCATGCATACACATTACCTGAACCATAATACCAATACTATTCGCCGCATAAGCAATTGATCCTGAAAAAATTGATATAATCCTACCAATTTTTGCCATTCGCATCATTACCTCGAACTGTTCTTTCGATAGCGGCATTGCCCAATCTGTTTCCATTACTTCCAAAAATTCCGCCAGAACTAGTTTTTGAATTTCATATCTTTCTTTTCATTTATATTTCAGTATCTTTTAATTGCCACATAATAATTGCACATTTACCTTCTCTGCGATAATGAAGAGTCGTCAATTTAACGATACCGATTACGAATGGCACGTAAGTTCCGAGGCACTGAATCAGAGCATCTATCTCATTACGGTATAAGAAAAGTCCAATCAATCGAGGAATAGTAATTACTATGCATATTGCAATGGCATTCAATAAAGCACGATATTTTCCAAGTGGTGTTATTTTTGTCGTTGGCCATATTCCTAAGATATTAAATGTAAACTTGTTCCAACCACAAGCATACTCAAAACCTAATTGTTTAAATTAAGTTCAGGTATCATTCATTTTTACTACTGAAGTAAGAAAGTTTCATTCTACACTCACCTGAATTACTCCCCATCTATGTAAGCTCTGTGATGGTTGAATAGAGACTGCATATTGCTGGGTAGCTTGCCGGTCGATATATTGATTCTTCAAATCTCATCGCATCGGGAGGAATTATTCACAAGCCCGTTGAGCAATTTTACATGAATTTTTTCACAATATAATGGTGACAGTCTGAGCATTATATGTGTTCAGATAAAGTGACATACATATTGAAACTCAAGCTGCGGAGAGGTTTGCTTTTGCAGAGCGCTCAGTGTTCGCTCAACTTTTACTTCAGAAACGGATTATTGGAAACGGATTATTGAGAATTGTGTCATTGTTTGAAAATTCATTAGGAAAAGTTGAAAAAATTTAGTGATGATAATTACTGGTGTGAATCAATCTATTTAAGTTCAATAACAGTTGAATATTTCTATTTTAATCTTTCAACTGGAATGAATCAAGTCGTAAATTTTCTGCGAGGTGATTAAGGACGTTGAAAGGATAAATAATGGTAGTAGGGTTTTCTGGAAAATTTAGTGTTTTTCTTCCATAGCAACTACACCTACTATTAAATTCTTAAGCACTCTTATGACTTCAATTCATAATGGTATGCAATATTGAACATCATTTATTATAAATGGGCACTCATGGCATTCCCGGGAAATGACACTCGAATGAACAAAATTTAAAAATTAGCCATTGGGATTTGACTGAATAACCGATCAGGAAATTCTCTGAATATTCAGAACTGGTAATTCACTTACTTCGAACCAGATTATAATGACTTCAACAAAGTAATTGAATTTTTTTTCTTACCGAACGGTGTTGAAATTTTTTTAAATAATTTGGTGTGACCAAATCGTAGATAAACTATATCATATAAATTCTGTAATTCTGATAATCGAAATTAAATTATTCATATAATTAATGGATTACTGGCTATTGCTTGTTTGAACAGCAACCAGTACCGACAGATAACTCATCGATGTTTTGATAGCCTGGAGAATAATTAAAGTACAAAACTTATTCAAATTTACTCCCACAATATTCTCCAATATTCTTGTGATATTATCTTACGCTTAGAAAAAGATTGAATGACAATTTTCCAAATTTTCCAGCAGTCAGCTCCAATGGCCTGAAAATCTTAAAGCCAATAATCATAAGTGTACGCTGTTGCGAACAAGTTAATTCAGTCCAGTTACTATTATAAATTCCGTGTCCCACTGCTCTACTCTGAAAACGTGAAATTCATAAGGAGAAAAACCTTCTTTTTTCTTCATTGATAATAAAATTTATTGGTAAATGTATTCATTTACCAATTGATTTTATAGCACACTGTGCGTAGACGAGCGTTTATTCACGCACAATCTGCAGTAAAATACGACACACATGCGGTATAGAATTTTCAACCTAGTATGATTACTGTTTAGAATAAAGACATGGATTGACGTAGCAGCGCAGTCTACTAATCACTTTAGGAAGCTGAGTCCAAGAAAGGAGAAGAATAATGAAAAAAAGAGAGAATCTCTTATTGCAATATGACGTTAAACAGTACAAGCATCTTATCATTATAATTATCCGAATCATCCCGAAAAATTAGACCCTCGCCATCGGCTCGGGCTGCAACCTTCACACAAGCTGGAAAATAATTCACCGCACTTGTATCATAATATACAATATCAGTAATTCTAAGTTACCTGTATTATCAAATAATGACCAGCCCAACAACAGAAAAAGAACTGAATTCCCGCACCGAGTGTAATGCACAGTGCGAAGATAATTTGGAAAATATTAAATTTTCCTTGAACCAATATCTAAGAGATTACGTTCTTTTATAAAATGCGTAAATTCCATAATTAAAAAAATTTGAGTACAATAATTATATTGACCTCAATAATTGTGTATCCTGAAAAGCACATAGTAAGTATGAAGCCAATGGACATTAGAAGAACTACAAAATTGAAAGCTTCTTCCATATTTTTAGCTGATCTAGATTAAAGAAAAAGATATCACTGTAACTTTAACGAAACAAAAGTAATTTATTCTTTCAAATACCTTCATGAAAAAGCCAACTTTTTTAGAATTATTACTTTTTACAATTACGTTCAAATTTTTGTCAAAATCATTGGAGGGAGGGAAGCGGAGAGTGCTGAACGTCTATTTTTTCATGCAGATATTTGAGATAATAGCGTATCACAAACTACTACAGTAATACCGAATAATTTTTGCATGTTTTCGCACTATTCTCTTTATTTTTTCCTGAAAACTTGAATTCTTTTTATCCCCACTGTGATTATTCAATTGTCATAATGACATTTGAACGATCTCCAGTTGTCCACAAAGATGGAATATCAGCATAATAAAAAAACTGTCGAACGTGAAGTAAATCAAGGCGCTGACGACTGATGGATAGTACTGCATTACGAGAGAGACCAAATAATTTGTAGTTCTCGTTGTATCATAAGGTAAGTAGACAACCCAAAATAAATTCATTGTTAATCGAGGATCAGGATTTTTTATATAATATCTCTCCAAACTGTAGAATTTCTAATGGAAATTAACATCAATGATTCACTGCGATTTCAGAAATAAAGAAATCAAAAAAATATACTTGAGCTACGGTAGCAACAATCGCTATGACGTAAGCCAGTGATCCAGAAAAAATCGAAACTCTTCTGGAAATCTTAGTAAATTTCATAACTGCTCGGATTTCCGCCTTAGACATTGGAGTTTTCCAGTCATTTTCCATTTGTTTCAAAAACTCACCAATTACTGTTATTATGAATTTCAATAGTTATTATTCTGTAACTGATTTTTTACCTTGCTGTTTGGAATGTAACATCAACAATTTGAAGAATACAATAATGATTGGTATAAAAGAGGAAAAGCATTGAATTAATGCATCTTTCTCTTGCCAGAATAAGAAGACTGCGGCTAATCGAGGCAGTATAAGAAAAATCAAACTCCAACCAGCATGAATCAAAGCGCAATATCTTCGAATACCAGTTCGACTCAATTGTGGCCAAACTCCTAGGAGATCGAAATTAAATTTATTCCAGCCACAAGAATATGAGAAACCTGGTGATTAAAAATTATCTTAATATTTTTTTCCGGATAATACTTGAACACCAGAGATATACCTGCAGTTTTCTCCATTGATATAACTTAGCGAACAGTTGGATTGACACTGAGCGCTCTTCGGTACTTTATCGATCGATACGAGAAATCGAATGTATTATTCATGAAAATTACTGTGTAAGGTTGAACAAATCATTCTGAAAATTATGGAGTAATTTTAAATTTGCCTCTCGGTGTAATAATTTCAGCAATCGATAATTTAGTAGCGAGGTAGAGCGATATCGGTGACGAGTTTCACAGTATGCAGGAAACCTGTGAGCTGTGAAGGAATTAATGGCAAACGAGTATGAATAAACTTCATTTTTTTATTTACGAGAATTGTTGAATAATCAAAATTCATTTGAACATGGAATAGTCCCTTTATTCAATAATAAAACGATGAAGACTAAGTGCTGACTTTCTGAACTGCTAATAATACTGATAGATAACTCATAGTTGTCTTGATCATCTGTACGTTTTTTTTTTCAATGAAAAGATAAAAATATTATTAGTGATGAACATGGGTCGGAAAAAATTCCTCAGTCAATAACGACGTGGTGAAAAAATTGTGGAGTCTAAAAATTTTATGTACATTATTTTGCAAATATCATTGGAACGAGCAGGTTCCTTGAAAATTTTCTCGGGAAGGGCTTCATAATTAATTTTAATACTGAAGAACCGGTCTCTTGATGAAATATTTTGAACCTCCTTCGTTATTACCAAAAGATCTTCGAGATGAACTACACATAATCTTTCGACTCATTCTTATTTACACATTCGATTGCAGCATTGATCATTCCAATTGCATTATTGATTAATGAGAAACCGTGAACGAAATGTTGTTGAATTATAGTGGTCACCGATTTGAAAACATAGTTTCGAGAAAAACATCATTTAGAATTTTTCGATGCGAATAAGGTATTTAAATTTTCATAAAATTTTGGGCTCGATCGATGTAGCTATTCATTGGATTAGCTTGAAAATTTTCAAAACATCACACTTCAAGAACATGCGAAAAAGAGATCGATTTTTCGAAAATTCTCACTGCATCTCACCCCTTAACCGTCAATTTGAGGAAATCGAAAGTTCAGGCAAACAACTATGAATAAAATTGATTTTTTTATTTATGAAATATCTTGAAAACTTAAAATTCATCTGAAAATGGGATGATCCCTTCCATTGAATAATGACACAATGAAGACTAGGTGCTGATGTTCTGAACTGCTAATAACACGGATAGATAACTCATAGTTGTCTTGATCACCTATATGATTTTTTTTTTTCATTGTGAATGTAAAAATACTAGAAAGAACTACACATAATTCATAGACATTCTTATTCACTACTCTACTACTATATTGTGTTACCTGTACAAAAAGATGAAATGAAAGTGGCGAAAATTTTCCAGTTGTTAATGTCAATTGGCGAAAATTCTTAAAGCCAATTATGAGAAGTGAACGAGCTTCAGAATAAGGTAAATTATACCATTCCATGTCATAAATCGCTCCGCCCACTGCAAAGCTCTGCGAGAAAATAAAGGGAGAATAAAAATCACGCAATAATAGAAATTTTGGAAAATGTTTCTACTTATTTTTTTATTCGCTTGAACAACCTGAGATATGAGAAGTTCACCCGCCCAACAGAAAAAAAAGAAATGAAGAACTGCATTGAATGTGATGCTGACGGAGAATAGAATTTGCAGAAAATTCAGTTCTCCTTTATCTACAAGCTAATATAATTTGTTATATAAATTCCAAAAATGAATATCCGAAAATTCTAAATGTTCATCAATTTACCCTCAATATTGCATATCCTTCGAAGCAAAATGTCAGTGTACACGCTAATAATTGCAGGAGAAGTACAAAGTTCAAAGAATCTTCAAGATTCCCAACGAATCTGTATAATCATGAGCGTTAAAAATTATTTCTGTATTAAATAATTCAGGAAATAATGAGGATCCAGAAAATTTCGTTCCTGCACTGAGAGAAAACCAAATTTTCGTCGAGAATATTTTTACTTAAAAATTTTTGACGAAAAACTTTCTGCAATTAGAATTGCTTCAGCTCAGATTTAATATTGTTCATCTAATAGTGAATTCAAATTGTCTCGTTCCAATTGAAATTTACATGGAAATTTCTTTTCACTATTGACGAAATGTTTAAGATCCGAATTGAATCAATTTCAAATCAAGAAATTTTTTCGTCAATAATTTTTAAGTGAAAATATTCTTCACGAAAATTTGTTTTTCTCTCAGTCTACGGTTTTGTAGAGCAACATTCGATTTACACAAATGTTCATCACAACAATTCCTCTATTTTCTTCATTTTCCCAAATATTTAATAAGAATCATTATTACTATTTCATTCATTAGAAAACGCACCTAATTAGCTGCTCGTGTTTTTGCACAATAGCTCGTAATCTCCTCCGAAAATTCGCGGAGTCATTTTTCATGTGATCACCCGTCAATTGTTGCAAAGACAATCGAACAATACCAAGTTGTCCGCATAAATGAAGAATTATCATGACAACGAAGCTATCGAATCCAAAAAAAATTACAGTACCAATAACAGAAGCCCATAGTTGTAACGCAAATAAAACTATGTAATTTATTATGCTCTGAGTGTCGAATGGTAGATAGACCATCCAGAGAAGGTTGGTGGTCAATCGAACGTCGGGATTATTAATGTAAAGACTATCCAGATGATAAACTTTCTAATTTAACCATTACATATAACTTATTAAAATCATTCGAACAATTAAAGTGTTTGATTATTTCGATTGATTCAATTACCTGCGCTATGACACCAGTGACAATAACAATATATGTCAATGAACTCGAAATTATTGAAATTGTTCTTCCAATATTCGCCATTCTCATCAATACTTTAGTCTCATCCTTCGTGAATTCTCTTGTTAAATCAATTTCCATAACAATTAATAATTCAACTAAAACTATAAATTGAGTCAATGAAAAAATTCATGCAGATTTCATTCTGAATATCAGGGATACACTGTTAGAAAAGAATTGAAATTTCATGGACAATCTGATCGTAATTTTCATAAGTGTGACATTTAATTTGTTTCAATAGAAAAATGGTTGAAATTTCAAGTTTTAGGTAAAATTCAAGGGAATTTCAAATTTTACGCAAGAGTAAGAGGAGAATTCCATAATTTACTTGAATTTCCAATTAAATATTCAGAACCAAAATGCCTCGAATTTTCAATTTTTCCTTGAATTTTTCCTGATTTAGCTGAATTTTCACGGAATAATTATCCTGAAATTTACAGCTTCCATTCTTTTTATCGAATATTCTCTTAATATTTTTATTTGAAAAAACACGTAGAAAGCAGGCAGAATTTCCAAAGAATCGACAAGAAATAAATTTAGAATAGAATTCTCTAGTAAATGCATAAATATTTTTTTTTGTTAATGCATATATTTCATATCGGTTTATAGTTTTGGTCCTCATCCACTGTTATCACTTTACTATTGAAATAATTACTATACCTTCATTGTTTAGATACAATACTATCAATTTGGCAGCAGCCATCATTGTTCCCAATTGCGTAGAGAGACACTGTATGAGAGCATCAATTTCATTCTTAATAAATGGTACAACTGCCAATCTTGGAATTCCAATAACAAGCAGCACAATAATACCATTCAACAGTGTCCAATATTTTGTTATTAATGTTCTTTTGGAATTTGGCCATAATCCTGGTTTTTCCAGTAAGAAACGATTCCAACCACAGCTGTATTTAAAATCTATCATCACAATTTCATGAAAAATCATTAATACTTGTCGAGATACAGAATTACTATAACAAATAGTCTACATCACCTGGTTGCATTTTACAACGACGGAGACTCGTCGATGGTTGAATAAAATCTAACAAAGGTTGCTGAACTTTATCGATTTCTTCTGCAATGCTCATACAATGTTAATTCAAAGATTGCGCCTCCCTATTTTCAAGTGAATTTCTTTAGAATTTGATATTATCTATGCACCGCAGACCGCATTACCCATCGATCGATCGGTGGAAATTCAAATAGAATTCACAGACGACGTTCAGTCTTGAACTAACATCGAACTGCTGAACCCATGTAATTGTGAGGTAGTACAATACGGTTCGTGTGTTGTGAATTTTCATTTGTGGAATCGGAGTTCTTGTAGATCATACGGAATCTCTATCATTAGGCAATTAAAAACGCTTTAATTTTGTATTCACGTATTTATTAACAAATTTTTTACAATATTTTTTGCAAATTTTCAAAGTTGAGTCTAATTCGTAACTACTATTCGTGCGAATTTTATTCATTGTACTGGATAATTATTAATCATCGAGTGAGCGTCCTTTAACAGTCAGAAGCATCGACAAGTATCCCATTGAAGTTTTGAGAACCTGCAAAGAAAAAGGAAAGGTGTTCTTTAATTTTAATCGTTTTTTAAAATTATTTGTGAAGTTCGTTACGAAGCTTCACTCTCGAAAGTTTACATGTGATCAATTTGATCAGAGACTGCACGTTCTTGGTGACTTTGATCAAGTCCACTGTGGAATTTCCCGTTACATTCGATGAAAATAAATAAAGTAAATAAATAAAGTAAATAAAAAAAAAACATCGATGAAAATATGCGAAGAAAATTTTATTAATTTCTGACTTCTTGTACTTACAATTAGAAAGAGATTTCTCGAGAAATCGAAGAATTTTCCCGCCGTAATTTTCAATGGTTTCGCTGCCCTTTGACAAATAATTAATGGTGACCGTGCCTGTGAGCCTGGTAAATCGTACCATTGGCTGTCATAAACGGAATAACCAAGTGATGAACTCTAAAAACATTCGAAAAGTTCCGAATCAAGATTTTCATTCCCTCACAAAAAAAAAAATTGGCATTAATTATTTTGTTTACCGACACCATGAGTTGATCACCTATGTAACAGTATAGATACAGATGTAGTACTGTGTAGAATACATAGGTAATGGAGAAAGCCATCTCGAGGAAGGAAACTCCTCCTGATGCAGGGTCCAATAGACTCTAAACTCATTCCTGACTTAAGGAATAATATCTTCATACAGAAAAGCAATAATTTTACAGCTTACCATAATGAGAACGAAGCCTTGGAAACAAAATGTGAGAGTACATACAAACAGCTGGGGTAATAGTATGGAATTGAAAGAATCCTCGATAACTTTAACTGCCCTTTAACGATTATCAAAATAACAAGCAGTAAAAATTAAACTATTTGAATCAAAGATAAAAGAAATAAAGTTAGGAAAGACGAACTCATTCAATTTTTCGTGACGGTTCACGATTGAAGCTAACTCTCTATTGGAGAGATTCGGCACATGAATAGTTTTTTCATCAACTAAATTTGTAAATGAGAAACCAATGAGTTCCAATTGTCCACAAATATGGAGTACGAGTGCAGCAGTCATGCAGTCGAATACTGCATAAATTGTCATGCATATGAATGTGCAGAAAAATTGGCCGATCCACATTGGTATGAAATATTTTAATTTTCTTGTGTCAAATGGAAGCCATGCTGGATAGAGAAGACCCACTGCCAAACGCGGATCGAGATCCGTACGTTTTTTCATTTCCATACCGAGATATATCTGGAATTATCATCTAGATACAGAACGATCAGATGATTTCGATGATCAGAGAAATCAATCAAGGAGAAGAATAAAAAAAGTTGCGAATAGAGAGGCTGTAGTGTATTAGTTGTAAGAGCCTGCACGGAAAAATCGTTAAAATTTAATGAATTCGTAACAGTATGTATAAAATTGTTACCTTCAAATTAATCGAGTTGAATTAAATAAAATTAATCGTTTAAAGTTATTTTGACTAAATCGATGCAATCAAGAAATCATTAAAATTTAATGAATTCTTAACAGTATGTGTAAAATTGTTACCTTCAAATTAATCGAATTGAATGAATAAAAATTAATTGTTTAAAATGATTTTAACTAAATCGATTCGATCGAATCGGAAAATTCAAAAAAATTGCAAAATAAATTGAAAATCTACAAAGAATTTAATAATTCTTTTTATATCTGCAGATAAGTGCAAAATGAAACCATAATAAAATTCTCAAACGAGTTTACAGTCAAAAGTTTATTTATTAAATAAGCAATAGTTGATTATTTATAGCAATGAAATTTTAATGTTCATATTCTAATTGAACCTCCGTAATTACTCAATTTTTTTCTTAATTCTCCGTGAACCCTAGAAGAAAATACAACGATTTTCAAACTGCACGTTCACTTTTTGCTTAGACGGTACAGACATAAACACGTCAACTGATCAGATTATTGCAATTGATAAAATTACAGGTAACAATTCTTCACACATGCATTTTATTTCATTGACTGTTCAAACATGGAAAAATTATTACACAAACTTTTCACGCCCCGCCCTTCTCCTGTCGAGACCCCTCAAGCCCCATCTGTTCTCTTTAATTGAAGACTTAACATGAAATTACCCACCATGTACGTGATATAAGCGACGAATAACGTGTTGGTAATTATACCAGACCCAATTGATATTAAACGACTCGTTTTAGCCACGTTGAGCATGACCACACGTTCTTCCTCTCCTCTCGGAATTCTCCAGTCTTCAGCCATCAGATCGATGAGCATGTTAAGTTCTTGACGAAAGTTTCAAACGTTTTAAAACAAAAAATTTAAAGAAACGAATCACTTATTTTTTTCATTTATAAACCTTGTCGACGATAGCGGAAAAGAAATAGCTTGCTAAAAGCTAAGAATATTGGACCGTTGGTAGATAGACACTCGATGACTGCGTTCATGTTACCCCAATGAACAAAGATACTCGCTGACTGTGGCAGATAGATGAGTAAGATAATACAGATCACCCAAAATGTTGATCTTTCTCTACTAATTCTTCCCTCATTTTTGTTGGGCCATGCCCCGATAATATCGAGACTCCGATGATTCCAACCGATTGCGTATTCAAACTCTGATTAAATACGGAAGTTTAGTTATAATGATAATACCTTTGGTGGTATGAAGAATATTACCTTGACTATAGATCATATTGAAACACGTTATGTGACAATCGAGGAGCTACTGTTGAGTTACTCCCCCAGGCTTATACTCGGGCTGTAATTGAATTTAATGACAGGTATGATCGCGCTTCATTGCATATGTAAATCCCCCGTAAAGACCAGCTTGAGGAGCTATAGTTTTTTATTTCATTTATACTTTAAAACAGCTAAATCTGAATTATTCCTATCCGTCAGAAGAACCAAGGGGCGCGGATTTATTCCTATCGTAATAGGCGATCAGTCGTGGATGTGAATTCGTATGGAGTGGAACTTTAATTTGCGATAATCTCAGTGAAAAAAAATTCAAGGAAAAAAAAAATATTAACTGTGTCCCATGTATATAAAAGAGATGAAATCGATTATCGAATTGGAATGATTAATCAATTACTCGAATTAAATAATCGAAATCGTTAATATAGTTATAATATATTCTTCATAATATTAATTCGTGAGAATTTTTTCAAATAATGGTAATGAATTAAGTTAAAAAATATATTACATGTGAATTTTAAAGATTTTAACTGGAAAGTAATTACATTTCATTGCTAGTGATAGTGATACAGTTCGCTGCGGCTTTAGCGAACTCTCTTTACGCAATATTCATGAGTGCTCGTTATGTACAACTAGTAGCCGTGATGGAGAATCACATGAAACCAACAGAAATTGATAACAAGGCAGATGAAAATCAATTATTCATGGTGTGCCCGTCCTTGAACAGTTAAAAGCATTGACAAATATCCCATAGAAGTTTTTAGAATCTATTAAAAACGCAAATCATTTAACACAATTCAACTTATTTTTTCTCGATTACTCACTCTGAGGAAAAGATCTCTCGAGAAATTGCAGAATTTTCCAGCTGTGATTTTTAATGGCCTTGAGGCCCGATGTCCCACGAATAATAGAGAACGTGCCTTCAATCCTGATAAATTGTACCATTGACTTTCATAAACGAAATAACCAAGTGATGAACTCTGAATAGAAATTGTTAATAAAATTATAATATCTCGCAAAAAATATTTCAGAATCTGATTGAATATGCGGAATGTTTAATAGGGAATTCTTGAATTCTTATCTTGGTCTGCAAGAAGGTTTCTATAAAAATTTGTTTACCTCGTTTTACAAATTTTCTATTTCTGAAGTCATGTAAATTATGTAACTTACCTCAATTATCAGTTGATCTCCAATATAACAGTACACATACAGATGTAAGACAGTGTAGAACACATAGGTGATGGCAAATGCCATTTCGAGGAAGGAAACTTGTCCCATTGTTGGATCCAGTAGGCTCTAAACTCATTACACGGAGAGAAGAATGAATTTTTGTGAAGAATATTTCTACTTAAAAATTTCTGACAAAAAACTTTCTGGAATTGAAATTGCTTCAGATTTAATATTTTTCATCTAATAGTGAATCCAAATTTTCTCGTTTGAATTGAAATTTATATGAAAATTTCATTTCACTATTAAAGAAATATATAAGATCTGAGTTGAATCAATTTCAATTCAAGAATTTTTTTCCTCAATAATTTCTGTGTTTCCATGAAACAGGATTCCAGAAAAAAGTGAATTAAATGTGCGGATGAACGTAAATCACATTTCCGCAGAATCGTACATCAGAGAAACCGAAATCAGGTATAAAAACTACTCAGTCCCACTTCTTTACAACGTTATTCCCGAATTTCTAAAATACGTATCTTTTTCTTTTTGACTCAGATATGTGATTTTTTTTCATGTAAAATATGGGGTAAACTAGTTACCACGAATACTTTCTCATCTCATTTCAATGCTGAGATATTTCATATATGCTGATCAGGAATTTAAATTCCCTTATCTCGTTTGACCGATTTATTACTGACAATTAATCCGAAAATCAAAATTATCATTTCACTGCTTACCATAATCAGAGAGAAGCCTTGGAAACAAAATGTCAGAGTACACACAAACAACTGAGGTAGTAATATAAAACTGAATGAGGCTTCGATAACGTTGATCAGCCTTCGGAGGTAATCGAAAATGAAAAGTAGAAAATAATTAATCCACTTGAAGTTTAAGAAAAAAATATCCGGAAATTGAATTTGGAAACGAACTCATTCAATTTGTCATGACGTTCAACAATTGTAGCCAACTTGCAATTGAATGCACGTGGCTTACAAATTGCTTCTCTATTAATTAAATCTCTCAACGATAATCCAATGACTTCGAGTTGCCCACAAATATGAAGTACGAGTGCAGCAATCATGCAATCGAAAACAGCGTAAATCGTCATGCATATAAATGTACAAAAAAATTGTCCGATCCACATTGGAAAGAAAAATTCCAATTTTGTCGTATCGAATGGAAGCCATGCAGGATGAAGAAGACCAACTGCCAAACGTGGATCAAGATCGGTACGTTTCTTCATCTCCATTCCGAGATATATCTGGAATCGTATCCTCAGTGTAAGTAATTCCATTCATTTTCATTGACAAACACATTGTAAAAAGAATAACCATGTAAAAAATATAAGCGACAAAAAGGGTATTGGTGAGTACACCAGATCCAATGGAAATGAAGCGGCTTGCCCTCGCTTTGTTGAGCATAACTAAGCGTTCTTCTTGCGCCCTTTGAATTGACCAGTCGTCAGCCATACGATCAATAAGCATTCTGAGTTCTTGGCACAAATTTTAGAACAGAAAATAAGAATTACTTGAGAAAAATCACTCGCACCAACCAATGAAGTCTCAAAAATAAGAGCCATGTTTTTTACAAACTCAATAAACCTTTTCGACGATATCGAAATAGAAACAATTTACTGAAAGCCAGGAATAAAGGACCGTTGACTGATAAACATTCAATCACTGCATTCATATTTCCCCAGTGAACGAAAACACTCGCTGATTGCGGCAGATAAATGAGGAGGATAATACAAAGCACACAAAATGTTGATCTTTCTCTATTGATTCTTCCAGAATTTTTAGTTGGCCAAGCACCAACAATGTCGAGACTGAAACGATTCCAACCAATGGCATATTCGAAATCTGATCAAACACTTTATTTTAGTCAATATTACGTTCTCTTTCCTCTTTCATAAAGTATATATATACCTCGGTTATAGCCCATAGTGAAGCAAGCTTTCTGATAATCGCGGAGCAACTGTCGAGCTAACTACACTCCCCTCATAATATCCCTAGACTATAATTTAATTCAATAACTGGTATATAAACGTACTTCATTTCATATGAAAATCACTCATAAAGACCAATTACAGTTTCTTTTCCTGAGTCATAAATACAGTTTTATTTCTCGGAATTGACAGGTGGGGGATCGGATTTATTTGTATTGAAATATAACATCAGTCGTGAGTGAGCATTCTTACGGCTTAGATCGTTCTTTCGCAATAATTTCAATTGAAAATATCGTAAAAAATTGAGTGTTGTCCATAAAGTTTCGAGTAAACCACGAAATGATTGAACACATTCTTCGTCTCTACGATCATTCACATGAGCGTTATATTGAGGAAAAATATCAATTATTTTTATTTTTCCTCTTGACATTGTGATTATGACGATGTTCATTACGTTTATACGAAAATCCCTTCAGTGCAGTGATATTTTTCGGGGTGGATAAAGAAATAAATGTTTGGCTTCGAGGAAAAAAAATAGTTTTATTTGGTAAAAATGAATTTTTAGTAAGATACTTGTCCGAAATTCTCTTAAAATTCTCTAGAAGCAAAAAACTGATGATAGAATAAAATTGATTTGTCGGAAAATTTCATAGTCGTGAATAAGGAAGTACTTTCTCTATTTAATAGGAAATTTTATTTTATTTCGTACTACAGTAGTCCGTTCACACTCTCACATATATATTCACATCAATGTATCGATTCTCAACGAGTGAAAAAACTAATCGCATTATGTGTAAACGTATGAATGTATAATTATACTTTCATTGCAAGCAATACTGATAAATAGCTTGCCGACGTTTTAACGACCTGGAAAGTAATTCTATAATCGATTGAACTCTACAAATTTTTCTTTCATAATTACAGCTGTGAAGAGTGGCAGTGTGATAATTGTAAATTTTCCTCCAGTTATTTGCTGCGGTATTGTGCATCGATTGTTTATTATCAGGACTGATTTAGCTTCGTTGGATGATAGATTGTACCATTTACTGTTGTACAGAGAGACACCGAGGCTTGAGCTCTGAAAATAAAAATTATTGTTTTTGAATACAACTCCAGCCCTGAATGAATTTTTATTATTTGTGTTTGATTGCGATGTTAAATTGCATCGCCAATGGACTCCAAAGTATTAGAAACAAATTAATTGCTGTATTTATTTGTTTACTTCATTCACTAATATATCTCCAGCCCAACAGTAGACGAAAAAATGGCCCAGGTCATAAGTTGTAAAAACGAAGAAAAATATTATCTGAACAATTGGAATACCATCATCGGTATTTTGCAGTATCTGGAAATATTATTTAATTCTGAATGAATATACATAAAAATCAATTATTATTCAGTGGTGAAATGGTGGAAGATAGATCAAAAAATTACACGATTAATTATTCTACGAGAGATGCAGTTCTGAATTTTTGAAAATCATTCCCCGAAAACGTTCACCAATAAAATAAACGTGTGACATGACTTCCGATATATTTGATTCTGATTATCGCAGTTTAAATCTCGTTACGATTTTTTCCAGGAGGGAAGAGTTTGAAAACAATGAGATTTACAAAAATTTTACCATTTAACTTTTTTATAGCTAATTAAATTTGCTTCTCAAGCTTTCCGGACATTCTCCTTGAATCTACTCGTTTCAAAAATATTCGAAAAAGAATTGAGACGACATTTTTCGAGTTATCTTCGTCTCACCACTTCCCTACTATATTGATAGGGGTTTCCTACCATTAGTGTTGAAAAACCTTGAGTACAAGTTGTAAATATGCAAACAAGTATCACAACGAGAAATATTTTATTGAAATTTTCTTCAATTTCTGATGTTCGCCTGTGAAATTCATAAATTCAATTAGAAATAGAAACAAGAAATAAATCCAATAATTTATCTAACTCATTAAGATGTTCGTGTCTCTTCACAATTTCACCAATTTTCTTCCAGAATTTTCTTGGATCATCAATTATTTCCTTATCAACAATTCTCTCTAATCTTCGACGTAAAACTTTTAATTGACCACACTGATGATAAACAAACATTGCCAAAAAACTGTCGGCCGATGAATAAGCAGCCATCGATACATAAGTCATGAAAAATTGGCCAATCCAAAGCGGTAGAAAAATACTAATTGATGATGTATCGAATGGAAATACAGATGTATACAGAAAACCAATTGATAACCTTGGATCAACGGTTGGATCGTCCTTGAGTTGTAATCCCAGAACTATCTGTGGTGAGTTTCATAAAAATTATTCCATTAAATTCTACAAAATTTCTATTGAAATTTACCTGTGAAAATACAAAGGCAACAAAAAGACAAATTGTTCCATAAAAACTGCAGGATGAAATTATTCTTATGATTTCTGCCATTTTCATCATTTCTTCACGTTCCTCAGGAATGTTATCGAGTAACCAATCGGCAGCCATTAAATTCAGTAAACGCTGAACAGCTATGAAGATAGTTCTTAATTAAAAAATTTAACCGACGAAGTAAAACGAGATGCGTTGAATTTCCCGGAAAATTACAAAAAACTAAAAGACCGTATTTTTAAAAAATTGACATAAAATAAACTTGTCACGTTTCACCACTCTCTTCCTGAATTATTATTGAGGAAAAGTACGCAATATTTACTAGGTCGTTGATTTCCAAGCCAAATGAGCTTCAAAAGTGAAATATCAACGGCGAAAGTAACAGACGCCCAATCAATAGTTGCACTGAGATCCCCCAAAAATACTTGAATACTTGCTAACTGCGGAAGAGCAACTAAAGTCATGAGTAGTACCGCATTCATATAAATTCGATATTTCATAAAAAAGTTGTCATCATCCTCGGGCCAACCACCAATTACATGCATCATTAGACGATTCCATCCATAAGCGTACACAAAATCTGAGTGAATGGAAAATTTAATAGTGAAGTGGTAGAAAAAAAAATCCGGAAATCACTTATATATTATTTTGTAAATATCAAAGAAATAATAGGGCTCAGGAGCATTTACAAAAAGCACTTTTCTTCAAGCTATCATTCTTTCTATGAGTAACATCTTTAGCAATTGTCCCTAAGCCCGTTCATTTCGAACATATTTGCAAAAAAAAATGAAACAAATTTTTCGTTTATCACTCCACTACTAATTTTTTTAATTAAACCAACAGAATCAGATGAATCAAACACTCTATTTTACCCTTATTGTCGTACACAGAACTAGCCGCTTGTGATTGTTCCATTATCCCTGTCATTTCCCAATATTGCACCGTCGTTTGATACTTCCTACTATTTCAAAGTCCGTTCGCTCACAATGCACAACGCATGCTCCATGATACGTATGAATTTTCGATAACTCGGCAATTTCGCTTTCCAAACTTTCTTGACGATGTCGAATTTCCGGGGTCGCGCCGTTGAGCCCTACCACTGTCATTCAAACTTGTAAAACTCCGGAAAACCAAAACTTCCCTAAAACCTACATCCATCGTTCCCCCTCAGTTACATCGACAGGGGTGAATAAGGAAGGAAATGCCCGTTTGACAGAGAAATTCGTTTTATTTCATACTCCAACTAGTTCGTTATCATCGATACACATGGATTCATATGAATACGATTCTAAACGACTGAAAATGAATTTACTTTACGTAAACAAATCGAAGCGCAATTACACTTTTATTGTAAGTAATACGATATTTAACTTGCTGGAGTTTTGAATTATGTGAAATATGATTTTATATTAATTTAATTCCACAAATAATTTATCTCTTAATATTTACTGTTGTAAAGAGTGATGGTGTGGATATTGTGAATTTCTAACCAGATATTTATTGTGGTATTGTGTAAAAAATTTATCATGAAAAATTAAGTGTTATCGGTAGAGTTTCGAATAATCCACAAAACTTTTGAACAAATTCTTCTTCCTCACGATCATTCATATCGCCCCAGAATCAAAAGGGCGTAAGTGCCATTTTTTCTTGCTGAATAATAAAAGGGCGTAAGTTAGAATTTTTATGAATAAATGAGTGTAGATTCAATTTTTATTAATTTTTATAAAATGGCACGCCCTTTTGACTCGATGGCGATGATATGAACGTTATCTCAAGTTAACATATTAATTATTGATATTCTTTCTCTTGACATTGTGATTATGACGATATGAATAACGTTCATACGGAAATTCTCTTAGTGCACTCACATTTTCCGGGGTGGATAAAGAAATAAATGTTTCTTCGAGAAAAAAATCCTTTTATTTGGTGCCCAACTAGCCTGCTAGTGTACATACATCGACTGGAAAAAAATTGGCGTTCGGATCCACGTATTAATAGAAACCTAACTCGATGTTAGTTGATAGGGAACCGATGTTACGATTACTACCGGATTGATGGGATGTTAAAAAAATGTTTCACAGTGTATATAACAATCTCATACGATGATGAACTACTTTCCAAAAATGAATTCTTTCTACATACTCAAATGAAAGGGTAATTACACTTTCATTGCAAGTAATACTGATAAATAACTTGCCGCAGTCTTCATAACCTGAGAATTCAATGTGAATATTAATTTGATCAATTGAAAGATTAAATTGTAAATTGAATGTTTACGGATTTGTTCGAATACTTACCGATGTGAAGAGTGGTAATTGCAAAGCCGTGAATTTCCCTCCAGTTATTTGCAGTGGTATCGTGCATCGATTGTTAATGATCAAAATCGATTTAATCTCGTTGGGAGATAGATCATACCATTGGCTGTTGTAAAGAGAAGTACCGAGTCTTGAACTCTGAAGAAAAAGAATATCACTGTTAATAATAAAAATGTGCGGGATTATTTGATATTTTACTTCATTCTTTAATTTTTCTCCGATCCAACAGTAGAGAAAAAAATGTCCCAAGTCATAACTGGTAAATGCTTGAAAAAATATGAACTGGAGAATTGGTAAGTCGCCATCTGCGCTTTGCAACATCTGGAAATATATTAATTATGAGTAGATATATATTTACTAATAATTTAATCGTAATTGAGAACGAATATTGATGAAGATTTATACAGTTAATGTTGAAAATCCTTGAGTACACGTTGTGAAAATAGCAACGAGTATAACAACAAGAAATATTGTATTAAAATTTTCTTCGATTTCTGATATTCGTCTGCAAAAAATCCGTGAATTTCCTATTAAAAAATTAATCAACATAAAAATTGAATGGTTTAACTAATTAATTTTACTCATTAAGATGTTCATGTGTTTCCACAATTTCACCAAGTTTTTTCCATAATTCCTTCGGATCATTCCTTGTTATTTTTTCATCAGCAATTCTTTCTAATCTTTTGCATATTACTTGCAATTGACCGCACTGATGACAGACCAACATTGCTAAAAAACTGTCGGCTGCTGTATAACCAATTATTGATATATAACTCATGAAAAATTGACCAATCCAAAGTGGTAAAAATACGCTAATTGATGATGTATCAAATGGAAAAATACATGCATAAAGAAAACCACGCGATAGCCTCGGATCAACGGTCGGATCATCTTTAAGTTTTATTGCCAGAAGTATCTGAAATGAATTGAAATTTATAAAAAAATCTATTCAAAATAGAAATTTTTCCCAAGAGGAATTTACTTGCGCAAGGACATAGGCTAGGAAAACACAAATAGATCCATAAAGACTGAAAGATGAAATTCTTCTTATGATTCTTGCCATCTTCATCATTTCTTCATGCTCCTCAGGAATATGATCAATTAACCAATCATTAGCCATTAATTTCAACAAGCGTTCAATAGCTATGAAAATAAATTTCATTAGAAAAATCATCTGAAGAACTAAAACGAGATACGTTGATTTTATTTCGAAATTAATCATTAAAAAATATTTTAAAAACAATGAGAGATGCTTAAATTTTTGATAATTCCATTGTGGAGTAGAATGCAGACTACAAAAGTTCCCATCAAAAACTTCGTATCTCTATTAAATTCCAAGATATTCAAAAAAAAACACCACAAACTTGACTAATTCCACTTTTCTCATTCCTTTATTAAATTATTATTAGAAATAATACAAAATATTTACTAGGTCGTCGAGCTCCAAGCCAAACGATCTTCAAGATAGAAATATCAACAGCAAGAGTTACTGATATCCACTCAATAAGTGCAATGAGATCACCCCAAAATACTTGAATACTTGCTAACTGTGGCAGGGCAATGAAAATCGCGATTAACAGTGCATTTATGTAAGTTCGATACTTCATAAAAAAGTTGTCATCATGCTCAGGCCAACCGCCAATCACGTGCAATATCAGCCGATTCCATCCATAAGCGTACACAAAATCTAAATCAGTGGAAAATTCAGTGGAAGGATGAGTCTAACAATCGAATGTAGATCATTTTGTAAATGTCTCAGAAATGATGAGGTTTGAGAGAATTCATAATTGGGATTATGTTTGAGCCCTTCGAATTCTATGCAGGAAAGCTCTCAACAATCCCTCCTAAACCCACTCATTTTGAAGATATTTACAGAAGAAAAAACAACAAATTTTCGCCACTGATCTTCCTCCATCACTTCACTACTGAATTCACTAATTAAGAAAACGAAATCTGTTGAATCGAACAGTCCATTTCACCTTTATTGTCGTACATAGAACTAGTCACTTGTGATTTTCCTGTTATCCCTGCCATTCTTCAATGTTTCACCGTCGTTTGATGGTTTCTACTGTTTCAAACTTCGTTCAGTCAGAGCGCATGACGCAAGCTCCGTGATGCACATGAATTTTCAATAAGACACTTGTCCGAACAGCCCTGGTGATTTTAAATTTCCGAGAATACCATGCTGAGCGCGATGATAGCCATTAAAACTTTTGTAAAAAGTTGGAAACCAGAAGTTTTCTGGAGCCTACGCTCACCGTTTCTCTTCAGTTACATTATCAGGGGTGAATAAGGAAGTATCTTGTCTATGTGATAGGAAATTTTATTTTATTTCGTACTACAGTAGTCCGTTCACACTCTTACTTATATATTCACATCAATGCATCGATTCTCAACGAGTGAAAACACTAATCGCATTCTTCGTAAACGAATGAATGTATAATTACACTTTCGTTGCAAGCAATGCTGAAAAAAGCTTGCCGACGTTTTAACGACCTGGAAATTAATTCTATAATCGATTGTACTCTACAAATTTTTATTTCATAATTACAGCTGTGAAGAGTGGCAGTGTGATTATTTATTATCAAGACTGATTTAGCTTCGTTGGATGATAGATTGTATCATTTAGTGTTGTAAAGAGGCTTGAGTTCTGAATCCTTGAGTACAGGTTTTAAATATACGAACAAGTATAACAACAAGAAATATTTTATTGAAATTTTCTTCAATTTCTGATGTTCGCCTGTGAAATTTATGAATTCAATTAGAAATAGAAACAAGGAATAATTCAAACAATTTATCTAATTCATTAAGATGTTCATGTCTCTTCACAATTTCACCAATTTTCTTCCAGAATTTTCTTGGATCATCAATTATTTCCTTATCAACAATTCTTTCTAATCTTCAACGTAAAACTTTTAATTGAGCACACTGATAATAAACAAGCATTTCCAAAAAAACTGTCGCCGATGAATAAGCACCGGAAACCAAAAACCGGAAAACCAAAAGTTCTCTGAAACCTATGCGCATTGGTCCCCTTCAGTTACGTTGACAGGGTGAATGAAGAAGTAAA
>JABSMS010027585.1:0-10213 GCA_018902275.1 Aleiodes sp. PSUC_FEM 10030003
ACTATAAAATATACTTGATCTGATACATTTTATTTATAAACATTTATCATCATTTTCATCGACAAATTTAAATTCCCACAGAACGAGGACCAATGTCATTAACGCCACGGCCGCTTGCGGGCGTGGCGGCGCTAGTAGGCATAAAATTTGGATTGGATGCTAATTTTGAAGATCTGTCCCATAATTTCTGGCAACAGATGGTAAAACAGGCTTTCCTAACAATCGAATCTAGCTGAACCTCACTGTTCATGACGTAATATCTCATTCCCGCGCACAATAAGTGTTCAACACAACGCAGAAGAAAACAAAGTGTATTTTATCATAAAAAGCCGAGATTCTACCCTAAAAAACCGTTTGAAAAGTAGTGGAAAAAATGAGCGACGATGAGAACTCCGAGAGCAGTGATGACTACCTCGTATCACCTGACAAACTCGACTTCGACAGTAAATTTTTTCAGCCAACCTCAAAACCCCAAGTTAATGAATCAACAAAGAACTCAGTTTCCGATGAATCCTCTGACGATGAATTCATTGAGGAGGAGAAGGATTCAGCGGCGTTGTTGGCAGAGGTGATGAAGAATCTCGAAAAAAATAACACATTAAATTCACCTTTACCGCCTCCAGAATCATCAAAGTCGCCAGTGAAAAAACAGGATTTGGAGGATGAAATCCACGATTTGTTGATGCAAGCAGAGACTCCTGCTGACAATGACAGTGATGAAGAGGATGAGAAACCAGTCGAGGTCCCAAAATCCGACTACACAATTCCAAAGGAAGGAATTGACATTACCCTACCCGGTACGGCAATTGTCTTTAATCAAGGCCGCAAGAGAAAAAAAATTGATCTCGAGGCTGAACTTGTTAAGAAAATGAACAGAAGATTGCGAACGAATCAATTGTACATCCACAAAGTTGGTTTGTTGTGTTGGCTATCCCATGGCTTTCATCTAAATGTCCAAGTCAATAATCCCGAAGTTTTATCAACTGCAATGAGCCTAGTACCACAATCTAATTGCCCAGATGGTCGTGTTGATCTAAAGTACTTGGAGAAATTTACAAAGTGGTTCAAGAAAATAATTAAAGTTGAATTCAAGAAGGACGATATTCCAGTAACAAAGGAACTTTTGTTAGAACGAATTAAAAAAAAAACAGCACATAATCACAGAGAATTAGTTTTAATCTACATTGCTACGTTGAGATCAATTGGTTTGAATTGTAGATTAGTTATTTCACTTTGTCCACCGCGGATGAAATTACAGCAGTCTCAATTATTTCAAGTACCTGGTAAAATTATTAAGAATATTGATAAAGGAGAGGAGGTCAAAGTTAAGAGTAAAGGTGGAAAAAAATTGGAGAAAGGTAAATGGAAGTCGAGAAAGAAGAGCGAATCATCGCCATCAAAAATCGTTCCCGAGAATAGCTCCGCTGGTGACGTTGTTGCCAAGGAAACTGCCAAGAAAAAAGCCGTTGAGCTGTTATCGAAGTTCTCGAGAACCGTCAAAAGAAAATCTATTCTCGAGGTTCACAAAAAAGCGAAGGAAACTACAGAGAAGATCCCGTCTCCAAAGAAGTCAGAGAATGTGCGACAACTTCGGTCCAAAACCGTTAAAATTCCGGAGATAAAAGAAGAAGCCCCCAAAAAAACCGGTAAAGGACGCTCATCAAAAGATTCGGAGACGAAGAAATTGCCGCAAAGAGAAAGCAAACAGAAGGCGAAAGAGAATTTTGCGTCAACGAGCAAAAGAACAGAGACTGACGAAAGCTATGAAGACAGTGATTCTGCATCTGATTTCGAATCGGACGAAGCGAGTCCACAGAAGAAGCAAAAAGTTTCTTCCAAAACATCAAAAGCAGGAAAATCAAGTGGAGTATCGAATTCAAAAGCATCAACGTCAAGAAAATCTATTATTGATCGTCGAGTTTTATCATCAGATGAAGAATTAATTGTTGAAAAATTTGATACACGTGATTCGCGTTATCTGTGGGTCGAGGTTTACGTCGAATCCGAAGAAAGTTGGATAAGCGTGAGTATACCAGATGAAAAGATTCACTGTGTCTCGGAAATTTACAAGAAGATACCACGCCCGGTACTCTACGTTATTGCGTGGAACTCAGTGGGTACATTGAAGGACGTTACGCGTAGATATTGTCCTCACTGGTTGACGGACACTAGGAAGCAGAGAGTCGATGAGAAATGGTGGAGTGAGACGTTGTCCACGTGGCTCGAAAAAAATACTGGGATTTCCAAGGCTGAGGATGAGAGACTCACGCAGAAGGAACTGGAGCAGCCATTGCCGAAAACAATGTCGGAGGTGAAGAGTCATCCTCTTTATGTTATTGCGAGGCACTTGCTGAAGTTTGAGGCGCTTTATCCGGCGGATTGTGTACCGCTGGGACATTTGAAGAATGGCGATGCCATTTATTCACGTCATTGTGTTCATACGCTGCGCTCGAGGGAAACTTGGCTGAAAGAGGCGAGGGTTGTTAAACCGAAGCAGGAACCTTATAAGATCGTCAAGGCCATGCCGAAACGCGATAAAGTATGATGATGAGGTTTATTTATTCTGTTTGCTTGTTTTTTTGTTTTTCATTATCCTTTCAGTTTTATCAGTTTTTCACTATCTTTCCAAAGTCTCTCAACATTTCACTTCCGTTTCCGATCCTCATAACGTTCCATTCAAAAAATTCTCACTAATTCTATATACTCCTTCGTTAGTTCACAGGTAATATCGTCAAAGATTTACCCCTCGAACTATTTGGAATGTGGCAAACTATGCCCTACGAACCACCGCCAGTTAAAAATGGTATTATACCACGTAATGAATATGGAAACGTCGACTTGTTCAAGCAGTGTATGTTACCGAAGGGTGCTGTTCATATTGATCGTGAGTTACTCCATTTAAGATTGATTATTTTTTCGTGAATATAAATAGAGACTTGCACTTCATGACTTCATTATTTTTCGATCCCCTCAAGTTCGGTGGAACCGAATTACCCTTTTAATTAAATTAAGAAGGGACACCAGTACGATGAAGTCGATCCAAATACCATGAATTTTTTTTTCAACATTGTCGAATATATTTGCAATACTACAAAAAAAATTCGGGGAATTGCCTCAGCCAATTCTTTAAAATTAATTTTTCAAAATTGCATTCATATGTACAGCTTTCTTATGGCCGCTTTAGTTCTGGTACTCGTAGAATCGTACGAACTCTAAAAAAATGAATGAACAAAGACAAAAAGCTACTAATAAATTTTTCATTAATGAACTTCATCCTCCACCAGTTTATGCACTTTTGCCTCAGCCTTTTTATAATAAATCATCAAAAAGTACATGAATTTGTTTTAGTTTTCTCTCGGTCGTCTTGAGAAACCTCGCGCTATGCAATAATCGAGAATATTATTTAATAAAAGAAGAAATAAATTCAATACATTCATCAACTAACGATGCATATAAAGATAGAATGAACCATTATTAAAAAATTACAGAATTTCCAACAAAAATAAAGCCTTTCTTCAGGTTTATAATTTGTTTATTTGACGTTGGTTTTTTTGATGTTTATCCCCGCACAACCTAGTGTTCCTCCTTAAATATTTCGTTTGCAGTTCCAGGATTGAATAGAGTGGCAAGAAAGTTGAAGATCGACTGTTGCCCGGCAGTTACTGGCTTCAATTTTGGCTGCAGAGGTGCATTACCAGCATTCGAGGGATTCGTTGTGCCTGAGGAACACGAGGATACATTGAGAGAGGCTTGGGAGGAGGAACAAGTTCTTGCAGCCAAGAGAGCCGAGGAAAAACGCGACAAACGGATCTGGGGAAACTGGAGAAAATTAATAAGGGGCCTGCTCATCAGAGAAAGATTAGCAGCAAAGTACGAGTTCAATGGTGAGGGTGATGGTGATGATGAGAAAGAGCCAGAGCCATCAGCGAAACGGAAGGGAAAGGAGGCGAAGAAACCAGTGAAGAAAACTAAAACTACTAAGTAATTATTCATCAACAAATTGCAGTCAAGTGATGTTTCCCAACAGTATTGTTATTTAAAGAAGAATGGAGAGGAATTACTTTAAAACACATCACACGTTGTTCTTGCACATTCTCCGTTGTTCTGTCATTCGTACTTGTTTTATGAATTAAATACCATAATTATTTTTCTAATTTCATGATAATTTATTGAAATTATAGTCAACATTCAGAGTCAGTTACCCGGTCCCATTAGGCCCACTTAACAATTAATTTTATATGTTCATTGTGTATTCAGGATTTTTTGGTAATTTCTTGAAACTCGAAGAAGTATTGAGCCTTACATAATGGATAAGTTTCAGTCAACAGAGATTAATAGTGATAATATATTCTTCTAAATTATTGAATGCTACTTTAAAATGTTTCACCGAGAACAATAGTTACATACAATAAAATAATTTATATTTTTCAAATTTTTTATTTTCTCTAGTGAACATTCAATTGTTTAATTATAATCCCATTTCCCAAGAAAACCTTTCTTGTAGAATTTTAGGTCTTCTATTTAGAATCGTAGAAAGTATTATTTAGAACTTTTCTCACTTGAATTCAGTGGATGATGTGGAAATTTGTGGAGTTGATTTTTCTTGCTTGGTTCTTCTTTATTATCTCGGAATTCAAGGGAGATAGAGAAATTTTTATGAAAACCTTATTTTTGTAGCTTTAATTCTTTTCTACAAAAAGGTTCTGTGACGTGTAAAAAATTGCGCAAAAATTAGGTCAATTTTGCAGGAAATACATCCACAGAATAATTCGGAATTTTAATGTGTTACAGGAAGAGTAGGGGAAAGGGGGGGGGGGGTAGATCTTGAAATTGTTTTGAAAGATCAAAATTTTTGAAATTAAGAAAAAACTTAAAATATTGGGAAAAAATACAATTTTCTAAAACACAACAAATTACCAATTGTTTTTCAAAATGTTATCTTCTTGAAAATTTTCAAAAATTTCTCAGAAATCAGGAAAATTCCATTTTTTTCTGAATTTTTAATAAAGGTTCATTTTGCCCCAGAGCTCCACTTTACTCGACTCTCCCCTACATATAAAATTTTCCCCAAAAATTTCTCTATTCCCCAAAGATTCCGAGGAATTCTGCAAAAACCAATCGCAAGTGAACTCAGAACATATTTTTCAAATATTTCTACTGAATTCTCTTCCAGGAGCCGAAGTTACGATGATAATAATCTATTTACATTATAATTATGTAATTATTAATTCTCCAATATTTAATTCTAGATACTGAATCAGTCTATTACAAATATTCTTTCCCATTTAATTCATTTTAAACCCATTCAAACATTGTCTTGTCTAAATTTCCATGAAATTGCAACTGATATGAAAAAACGAAAGAATCTTTAATAAATCACAGCTCACTGATTGCACCAAAATTGCCGACTTCCTGAAATTTCATGGAAATTAAGAGTTGAGGTTGCAGTTTTGAGATAAAAAAAGATGAAAAAAAACAAATAAAAATTTCCTGTAAAAACTAACACTCAAACGTTTTTGTCTACGGCGGTTTACAACGTCACGCTATTACCCTGCAACTCATTACTAATAATAGATTCTCATCTGGATTTTAATGGTACTGAAGGTCGCGTGTTTGCGGGACATAATTTTTTTTTCCTCTTTTGCTTAATATAATAATATTCATACATGTAATTTTGAATATACAGTACATGAGAATTTTTAAAAAACACGTTATTTAGATTTATCAGTGTTCAAATAGTTGCAAAGTCTGATTGTGAGGGAAACCATGGGAAACATTTATTTTGAGAGTAGAAAAAATATAAAATCAAGATGTGAAAAACAAATAAATGGAATATCGAAGTTTTTTAAATGATGGAAAAAATTGACTGAGGAGAATTTTGACACTTCGTTGATGCAAATTGCTGCATTGAAGAGCCGGGAAATTTTCGGTTATTTAAAACGTGCAACGAGCATTTTTTAATTGTTCAAATGATATTAAATTCGAGGTGTCTTTACGTTCTTTTATGAATATCTCCAGAAGGAGTGGGTTTAGAGAAAAATGTCAAGAAATCTTTTTTGTAGAGAATTTAATGAACTACAAAAAAGGTCTCTTGATAAATTCTCGTAAATTCTATAGTTTCGGAGATATTCTCAAAAAAAATTGATTCGTGAAAATAAAATAAATCTTTTTTTATCTTTTCACTTTCTAGCAGAAAAAAAATCTTTTCAATGAAATTGAAAAACAATTGTTCCCTCTTCATCTCCAAAATTTTTGGAATTCACTCCGTAAGTACTTTTTGAGAAATCACAAATTTCCCTGACTCTCCAATAAACATAAAATTTTTCTCCAAATGCCAGTTTTTGCACTCCATAAAACTCTGAAGAGTGAAATTTTTTTAAAATAATTTCAAGCATCAACATAAGTTATGTTTGTTCCCTCATATTTTCCTTATTTCCGTAATGCACCCGTAACAACCTAGATAATTCACTCATTATCCTTAACCACCGAGTTATTCAGTCAATCAGCATGTCATTACGGTGTCCGATCGTACCATACGATAGGCACTCGTCCTCCAAAGTTGTATTGCTCGAATTCCCAACAAAATAAAAATAAAGAGAAGACCAAGAAAATAAAATCAGACTAAAAAAAGAATGAAACGTTATTCAATACATTTTTTTCTTCTCAACACAATGAAAATGCCATTTGACGTCAGAGATCAGTTTGCTTGCCCCCCAATTCATTCTCAATTATGCCAAACAATGGTGCAGTCTCTGCCTAAAGATAGTGGCAGTGTCAAAAAATATAATTTTTTCATCGCTTCAGGAATTTCTAATCGAAAGAATTAAGTTTAAGTAAAAACATCAATTGTTTTTTTCCTTCTAAATTAATTAACTTATCGCTGCTTAACGGCTTTCGTGTTATCCCGGCATGCATCAACTGCACTCAGTGCAATTCCAAGTTGAGCAGCGTAGTAGGTCAGCATTATTGACACCTTTGTGAATAATAATGCACGAAGAATTTAGTTGAATTAATTTGATTGAGGATAATGCGATTTGATGGTTTGTTCTTACCGTTGGATATGGCACTGGACAATACCAGTGGTGAAGACCAAGTAGGGTATCTGATATTACGAAGAATATACTGCCGATGCAGCTGCATAGTTTCGTCCAGGTCCATGGTTCCTTATTAAAAAACAGAAATGATTTTTATTTTAATTCGTCAGTCAAATTCGTAAGATAATTGAAAAAATCAGGCATATCTTCTTTCGTGAATACCTTTGAACTGAGTAGCTTTAGGGGAAAATGTCAGGAGAGCTTTTTTGTAGAGAATTCCAAGAGCTACAAAGAAGGTCTCCTCATAAATTCTCGTAAAGGTCGTCGTTTACGAGATATTGTAAAAGTAAGCTACACGCAATTTTTTTACTTATGTTTATTTATTTTTTTACTTCATCACTTCGTTACTGAATTTTAACTAGAGAATTTTTTTTAGTCGGATTATCATGTACCAATATTATAAAATTGTCGTGTCAATCATGATTCTACGTATTGGAGAACAAAAAAAAATTGCTAAACGTTTTTTTAAAAATTTTCGCAATTTCGTGATACCGGTTTTCATCGAATATCTCGGAAACTAAGTGACATAGCGTTATCTTTGTAATAACTTTTTTTGTAGATCTACTTTTCCCCTACAAAAAAGGTAATTGCACGAATTTCTCTATCTTCCATAGATTCGGAGATATTCCTTAATAACGACGACACCGCGCAAATTATCTCGTTTATTCACTCAACTATTGATTTCTCATTAATTCTTCTTAATGAATAATGCAATAATTCGTACTGCATTTTTCCTCGACTAAATAATTCATAAACCAACGAAGCGACATTCTATATTATAGGTTTGATAAGAACTTGTTTAACTCATTCCTTTTCATTTACTTTAAAGAATTGCACCCTTGATATAGCTCGCCATGACATAGTTACGAGTAGAAATGTGTAGATAGGTACACCAATTGTTAGGACTCCAGTCAATCGTGGCATCATCATGTAGAGTACTGTGGGAGGCAAAACAAAAGTGTAATTTTTTCATTTATCATTGAATTTCATCGAAAGAAGTGGTGACAAAACGACATGAAGCAATTTTATTTTAGTTTTCATGGAATATCTCGGAATTTAAGGCAGATAGAGAAATTTTTCCGCAAACCTTTTTTGTAGCTCTGAATTTTTTCTACAAAAAAGGTTTCTACGAAAATTTTGCTATCTGCCTTAGATTCCGAGATATTTTGAAAGGAAACTCACCGTGATGAAAACGTCACTCTTTTTTCAAGTTTAATTTCAGTTTTCGTGGAATATCTCGGAATTTAAGGCACATGCAGAAATTTTCATCTAAACCTTTTTTGTAGCTCTGAATCTCCTCTACAAAAAAGGTCTCCACAAAACTTTTGCTATCTGTCTTACATTCCGAGATATTTCTAAAAGAACTTCATTGCAATGAAAATGTCGCATTCTCTTTTCAATTTTAATTTCATTTTTTATGGAATATCTCAGAATTTAAGGCACATGAAGAAATTTTTGTCGAAACTCTTTTTGTAGCTCTCAATTTCTTCTACAAAAAAGTTATCCAAAAAAAATTTCGAGATATTCTCAAAGGAACCGCGAGCGATAAATTAATAATTCGAATTACCAAGAAGTGCAAGAGCATAGAAACAAATGCCAAGCTGTAAATTAACTGGTTTAAATCCAAATGCATTTATGTACATTATTTGTGCAACTGCAAACATTCCCATTCCTGGTATAAACAAATTTGGCCAAACAATGAGTGCATCGCCCAAACAACTGAAGACAAGGCCAGTTAATATTCTTCTCGTGAAAAACGTGTATCTGAAAGAAAATAATTTATTTCCATTCTCATTTCAATATTCATCATTAATTATCATCATTGTTTGTTCATTTTTTTCTTTCGAAAAAACTGTATAGACTCACTCTGTAGATAAATTCATCCATTCATTCAGAAGTACAAAGACGATAAGACTTATTATTGGCAAACATTTGAAACAAGCAGTGAGTAACGATGGTTGTTCTGCCAAAAGTACAAAATATACACAGACACTTTTGAAGAATGGTACCAGCGTTGGACCAATACTTTTCAACTAAAAGAATAAAAAATTAAATAAACATGCTCTATAATTAATCAGCATTAATATCCTTTGTTTCATCGCAATTTGCGTAACACTTTAATTCAAAATAACGCGGAAAAAAATAAGAATTAATTATGAAATTGCGATAATCTAATCTGCATTAAAATTATCGTATTTTCCCTGTCGAAATACTCCGATAAAAAAATTCCGTGGCAACGAAAAAATTTAATTCTCCACCGAGCCCTCAATTTTTTCCTCAATTATTCATAAACAATTATTTAAACAAAAATAATTAAATTACTTCTTAACTATCGATTGAACAAAGAACTCACCACTTGCGTCGGTGATGACATTTCAAATGTTTTTTAAAAAATCAAGGTCAACTTGTTGCCAAAATGAAAAAAAAGGAATAATTAATTAATCGTTAAAACATCAAAGAATTGGTAGATAAAATAAACAATGACTGATTGACGCTTTGAATAATTCAAAGTGGTTGCACTTGTGACAGTAGTACGTCGTCCGCTGTGACAGTCATGCCTGTACTGTTGTTTTCTATCATTCCCGCAAAGTGGAGTGATAAAAAAAATATGCGAGTGGAGGGGGGAGGAGCTCGATAGCGTTGCATCGTTGGTGAAAAGTTGCCGGGAAGTGGGAGTGTGTCAGGTGAATTTTGACGGGAGATTGAACTGAAGTTGATTCGAAGACGATTCAATTATTGCGAAGTATTTTCTATCTAAAATTACACAAATAAATATGTTGATAATTGCTGAATGATGAGAATTCAGTGGTAATTGTGAACTCACCTTTAGCAGGAGGCATAACCTTCACGAATCGCAATTTTCAATGAATTGTTGGTTATTTATTTGCGTGAATGAGTGAATTTTTAGATTAAATAGTGTGATAATTTGTGAAAAAATGGGAATAGAAGAATTGCCGGCGCGTTTGACGCCGTATTTTGAGGCTTATAAACATTGGGTGACTGCAAAACCGCAGGTTATTGAAGACATCGAGAGCACTATTCGGTGTCTATCCTACTTCACCGCAGGTTTGTGAATATTTAATAGTTTCAATTGTTGATTTTTAGTGTTTAATTAT
Organism: Aleiodes sp. PSUC_FEM 10030003; assembly: GCA_018902275.1. Lineage (NCBI taxonomy): Eukaryota > Metazoa > Arthropoda > Insecta > Hymenoptera > Braconidae > Aleiodes > Aleiodes sp. PSUC_FEM 10030003. The sequence continues at coordinate 10,211 of JABSMS010027585.1, forward strand.
GTG
>JABSMS010027596.1:0-10211 GCA_018902275.1 Aleiodes sp. PSUC_FEM 10030003
ATGACAATGTCATGACAATGTTATGACAATGTCATGACAATTGCCGTGACAATTGTTCTGACAATGCCATAACAATTGTTATGACATTGTCATAACCATTGTCATGGAAATTTTTATCCGTCATAATAAAGATAGAGAAAAAATGAATGTGACCTTTTCTATTCCAAATAACAAGACCAACATTTTTTGAACAGGGCAATTTTTCATGGAACCTCTATTTTTCAAGTTAGAGTTCTATGACAAAAAAAATGTACTTCTTGTCCATTAAAAATCCGACAGAATGTCGTCAACAATTTTTCCGCATACACCTTAAGGGGTGAGATGCAGTCAGAATTTTGAAAAAATTGAACTTTTTTCTTTGCATTTCCTTGAAGTATGATGTTTCGAAAATTTTCAAGTTAATCCGTTGAGTAGCTTCATCGATCGAGCTCAAAATTTTATGAAAATATACCGTATTCGCATCGGAAAATGTCAAATTCGTTCTTATTGAAACTATGTCTTTCAAGTCGGTGACCACTATAATTCAACAACCACTCGGTGGATTCTGATGAAATTTGTACTGTTCATCAACAGTACTAAAAATCAGTCCTTCATCGAAAAATTTTCCTTCACGATGGAAATTTCGATTATCTTTCAACAATAAACAAATGATTTTTTGGTTGAAAATGTAGAGTAAACTGTCAAAAGCTGCCATTTTGTTAATTTTCGAAAAAAAACTCCGATGAAGGATTAGGTTCATTATTAAACTAATGATTTTTTTTTTATTTCCGATGATAAAGTAAGATGGTCACCGCGAAGCACTACTTACGGAAGGGCTTCCAAAAAAGATGGCAATATTTATATAAATAATTAACATTGTTCCTTCCAATTTTGTAGAAGTCAAGTTGAAGCATAATATAAAAACTCTGTGTAATCAATTTTATAAAGTAAACTTAATTATCATTGAAAAACATCATTTAAAATACTCTTTTTTCACGCCACTAACTGTATCTCACCACTTAAACATTGTTGTAAAGTGGAAAAAAAATGTCAAAAAAAAATTGCAAGTATAAAAGTTTTTTTTTCTATGCTTTGTCTATTTAACAAGGGAAAATTGGTTGTAAAACAAAATTCAAAATATTTTCATGAAAAAGACCGGGAACAATTCATTGGAACTAAATACCCACAACAATATTCTGTCATAATTTACTATTTTTTGAATAATCAAATGTCTTTTTTGCAATGAAATATTTGTCTTTCATTTTTTTGGCAATAGGACCTGGGTGGCAATAAGTATTGCGGATTTTCTTCGCTGGAATAATGTCACGGAAAATAGTTTCTGAGAAATTTTTCCCTTCTAAAAAAGAGCATGAAACGTTTTTTGTTACCGATTTATTTTCCTAATTTAGCTAAATATAGCTAAATATAGCTATTTCTAGCTATATTCAGCTATTTCTAAATATAGCCAAATATAGCTAGAAATAGAAATGACCTGGATGGCAATAAATATTGCGGATTTTCTTCGCTGGAATAATATCACGGCAAATCGTTTCTGAGAAATTGTTTATAACAAAAGTTATAAAAAATTGAAAGGACAAAATTTCGAAAAATTGAATTATAAGCTACTTTTGCAATAATTTAAAATGATAAATGTTGCAGAATTTTATTTTCACTTTTCAAGCTTTTCAACATAAAAAAAAGGGTTAATTTTGCAATTTTCGATTTTTTTTAATATAAAGAGAATGTTCGAAAATCAAAAAGCTCTTCATGATTGGACAGAAGGGTTTGTTTATAAGCGCAAAAAATCCAAGAATAGTTGAAAAAGATTCAAACCACCTCTGAATTTTTTTACATTTTTAAGATTTGTGTATCGAAATGACACGAACGGTGCGTACGCGAGTCACTCCGAAACGGAGCTTTCTGAAATATATTTCCGGGCGCTTCTAGCTCTTAGGCAATAAAAATTAGAGACACGTGTCACTGACTCCTTTGTAAAGGATTCAATGCTCTACAAAATAAGGTTCTATGACTTTTGTCTCTATCATTAACCGTTTTCCTGGGGGAAGCCCAAAACGGTAAAAAAACCATGTTTTGCCAAATTTAACATTTTTTATGAATTAAAAAAAAAATTCATCTCATATCTCATATGTCCTCTTTTTAATGGGCACAAAACCTATATAGTCATATTTTTTCCAAAAAAAATTTTCTCACCCCACAGTTAATGTAAGATGGTATAGAACGATTGTCATAATCTGATTGGACTATACTAGTCGTTAGTACCTTGAGTATTAGTCGCTAGTACCGCGGGTACTTGTTGTTAGCACCGCGAGTACTTACGACAAATATCGCTGGTATTCTATGAGCGTCGTTCAGATATTCCTAGTGAATACCTTACATATTTTCTTCGTTCTTTTCCATTAGATATTTCACGCGATATTCCTTTGCACTGACACGTATAATCATTCAATTTCCCTTTATAATCAGTTTTCATGGATTGTAGACATAATAGCGGAAGATAGGGATAAAGGACTTTTAAAGAAAATTTCAAGATTGAATTTTTTGAAAAACATTATTGTGAAAAGATAGCATTATGCAATTAAAAAAATGATAATTTTGAAAGAAACAGAATTTTGGAAATTTCGAGGAAATAAAATTTGAAGAAATTAAAAAAAAATGAAAATTTTAAATATATCAAAATTTTGGAAATTTTGAAAAAATCAGAATTCCAAAAATTTTGAATAATCGAAAATTTTCAAAATACCAAATAAACCAAAATTTTGAAATTTTTAGATGAATCAAAATTTTAAAAAAACATGAAATTTTTCGAAATTTGGAAAGAATTTGTATTTAGGATATTTTGAAAGAATGAAAATTTTGGAAAAGAATCCATATTCTCGATTTTGGTGAAAATTTCCAAAATTTTTAAAGAATCAGTTTTGAAAATTTCAAAAGAATCAAAATTTAGGAATTTTAAAAAGATTGAAATTTTTAAGTTTTTGAAAATTGTTGAAAATTTTGAATATTTTTAAAATCTTCAATGACATCAAAATGTCAAAAATACCAATTTTTCAACTTTCCAAGGAAATAAAATAGCCTTACACCCTTCTGTTATTGAAAGGAAAATGGAAAGGACTGACACGTACGCTCTTTCGTTTCTAGCGATGAAAAAAGTGTTTTGAAACAGAATTCACTCATTCACGGAAAACACCCTTCAATTGAATTGATTCGCTCATTAATAACATCCCGTACGAGACGTTATGACATCTAGAAATGCCAGTATCTATTAAATTTGATTTAAGTATCACAGATACTAACGGTTAGTACCTGAGATACTGAAATTGAGTCCTTCCAATCTTGGAGTTCAAAGATCTCAATCAAGTTCATCTGATTCTTGGGACAAGTCCCGAAGACAGGAATATTGAAACATAGCTGGGGACTAACGAATAGTACTTCTGAAACTATTATTGAGTCAATCCAATTTTCAACTGCAACATCATGCGCGAAATACTCAAGTACTCAATGGGAGTAACTTTGATACTTACGAGCAGTATTTCTTTTTTCGTGTATACCGCCAATATTGGGCGGGTATTGGTCCAATATCGCAGCCATCATCCCCATGATGGCAGCAATAATGGAGCGATAAGAGCTTTCTCGATTATGATTCCTCAATTTCAGAATATAATTATTTTCTTAAAGCTAGAGATCCTGTATCCGGAGAGATACGACCTTTTACCTGAGGAGCCCAATTTTGGCATACGCAGCCTTCTGCCCACATCTTGCAATGCGCTCGGCGGCTAGGACAGGTAGCCCTGCCGATGCCCCGTACTTCAAGAAGCAACGCTCTGTTATAAACTACCTGAAAAATTGATTTTCCCTCAAGGTTGAATAATTTTATCGAGCTTGGTGCCACTGAGCATCAAACATTTGAATACTGAAACACATTCTGAATTAATTTCATCCGTTAACGAAATTATTTCCATTATCTAATTTCCACCGAATCATTCTCTCTTTCTCTCATCGTTACACAATTAAATCATGACGCCCCACAATTATCGATTGCTGATAGAGCAGATTAGATAAAAGGGTTCCAAAAATACAGAATTGAAGCAATAAACAAATTAATTTTCATGACGCTGCACACAGTCGATTAAAGTATACAGATTTCGTGGGTCAGAAATAACCATGAGAATGCATGATTTTTACCAGCCATCCTTTCTCACATCTCATCATTCACCATTAAATGTCGATAAAATCAATCATTCTTTTCCTATTGATACGATGAAATAGGAAAGAGAATACGTTTACTAGAAAGGGGTCAATAAGGAAATGCATATTTTTCAGGAGGAAATGCTGTGATGCCAAAAGAGGTATATCCTATCTGATTTTTCCATAAAATGTATATATATAGACAGGAGACGGTAATATGGAATCGATGTCTGTTTTATGAATCGTTTTATCTCCCAGCACAGCTCGCTTACCAATATTTCACACGATTCAGCCCCTCTTCCTCGTGCCGCCGCAACTCCCACTTTCAATCTACCTCGTAAAAATGATACACGCCTATAGCCAAAGGTTAAATAACAACCGAATAAATGTATAGCCTCTTGTGCAACTGCCGCGTGTTCCTGATTTCTCGATTTTTCTCCCCTATCACTTTTGTTTATAGGACCTATTCACCTCTTTTTGTTGCTTATTATTCTCGAACGATATAACTACCGTTCATATGAAGAATGCTGGAGCTATTCCATCATTTATTAGCTATATCCAATTCATTCATAAATGCTATTGAACGCGAGTTTACGCTTATTCGTATTTATGATGCCATCACTTCAACTGAAAGTAGATGGAAATTTTACCAGTGAATACACGGAATTGATTGTTATTTTATAATTCATTTGAATGGTGACATTTTGACAGTTATTAAAGTATTATTAGCATCTTTAATGAAAACTTTTAATAAATTATTCAATAATCAAATCTGACAAGCTAAAGCTAACAAAGTATTTGATTATATTCATTTGGATAATGAAGAAAATGTTTATTGTTATACTGAGAATAAAAGATTGCGGAATACTCCACGGGAATGAGAATAATATTATCGGATAACCCAACAACTCTTGTTGGCCCGACATAAAATTCTATTGATAGTAGAAGAATATTATCAGTAAAATAGGAATCTCGAATAAAAACCCGATAATTTTAATAATACAGTAAATGATATTCAATAATTCGGAGTTAATAATGTACCAAGTTACCGAATAACCATATTGAGTGAAAGTTCATGGAGTATAATGCAGGAAAATTGGTAGTGTTGGTTGAAACCATGTATTGATATTTGGCCTCAGTACTTCTGAACACGCTAACGGTGAAGTGTATCACGCACTTCCATTTTATACCATGCAGCCCGCTCCACTGTTAAATATTTGGAGTTACGTAGAAACTTACTTAAGCCATGTTACACCTAATTTTGAAGTATTTCGAGCATCACTTGGTCTCAATTCATTTGTCATTAACATCGTTAAAGGCTTATTATCGCTTCTTTTGATGTGTTTTTCATTGAGCCGGAAATCATCAGTATCAATTAGTCACAGGAATTTTCTTCATTCAGCTTGGCTATTCCACTCTTCTTACGCTACTTCTTACTACTGACATGAGAAATTGTTCTTTCTCACCTCTCAATCCGTATTTCAGATCTAGTTCATTTCCTCTTAGTGTTAACGTAGAAAGGCCGTGGAAAAATCGGTTGATCTGATTGCATCTAATTCTATCCAATACTGCTCGGATGACCATTTTGCCTCTATCCCGATTGCCTCTCATGTCATCTCGACTAATATAGTTAGATATAATCGAATTAATTCAATTCATTTATTTTATCGCAACCAGTTATATCTGATCATATCAAGCATGGTTTCATCAGGTAAGAAAAAATTTGGATCAGAAACGGTACAAAATGTCAGATATGATTCAGCACTTTTCCCTGGACTAGCTGATATTGCGTCCTCAGATCTAAGTAGGTCCGACTGTATCTAATTATATATGTTATGGTTGATCAATTTGGTATTGCGTCATTAGATATAATTAGGCCTGTCTATATTCAATTAGATATACTTGCAGATTTAACCTGACTTGATATTGCGTCGTCAAATCTACTTACATAGATTTCTCTTTATCTGATCAGATATGATATCACATCTACCAAGATACAATTTGAGAACTATCTGCATCAATCGAGATCTGAGTTAATTGACTGAAATTCTCCATATAAAAATCGACTAGTCTTTTGTATTCGATTTGATATTTTCTTACTTTTTCTATCACATTGTGTCATGAAAAAAATATACAGAACGATTCTGAATTGAAAAACCAATAATTTTTATATTTAATGCCTGTCCGAAGACATTGAGTTCGCCATGTTCATCGATTTATATTTATCTGTGATTATCTCAAGAAATCTACGACCAGTCTCAATGAAATTTTACTGGTAAAATCTACTCCTTGAGTACTTTATTCTGAATAAATTACCATCAAGATCTGTCCAGTATTTTTTGAAATGATGAAAAATACTGATTTTAGCACGTTTTAATTTTGAATAACATGTAATAAAATGACGTCCCATGGTGAAGATTCCGTCATTTCTTCACTTATTATTACATCATGTATTGAGAATGATGTATGGTCCAATCCTGATACACTAGATCAATTTTATCGTACTCAAAGCCTGTTCGAAAACATTGATTTTGCAATTTTCATAGATTTATGCTTATCTGTAAATATCTCAGAAACTATGAAACCAACCAAACCAAACCTTTTGAAAATTTTTAAATTTCTGAAAAATTTAGAAATTTAGAAATTTTTGAGAGTTCAGAAATTTTTGGAAATTCTGAAACTTTTGAAATTTCTGAATTTCAGAGTCGGCCTCTTGCGATCAAATGGTGTCTCTCTCCTTGTGATGCCACGAGATATTGAAAATCATAAAATTTTCAATCGCGAACCGGACGATAAAGCAGTGGAACGAAATGAAACGTCACATCATTAGTTTCGGAATATTTAGTCAATCAAAAGAAAATTCATCCAAACATTTTGAATACCCATTAGTTGGTTTAAATTATATGAATGTCAAAATTGAAAAATATTTCGCAGCAAACTGCATTCTGTCGTTCGCTGCTACCTATTCAGCAGCAAATTACAACTTATTCACAGGGCAGGTATCACTGAAAGATATTTTCTATTGAAATGAGACTTAAGTAATAACCATCAAATGCCATTTTTGAAATTTTAATTTAAATTAAGATTCACGCGCAGCATTTCAAAAATCTCTGTCTGGTGGTAACGGATAATAATTGATCATGTAAATGAACATAGAATGGAAATTTTTTAAAAATTGATTGTATAAAAGCAAATTAGCGGTAGAAAATTACATCCCGCATCAAAATTGTTGAGAATTTTTCGCTCTACAATGTGATATTTTTCTTTCTTCTTAGGGAATTTCTTATGATTGTTGTATCGTGTCAAAGACGAAGCACGGTAATTCGTTGATAGTTTTTATTTATTTATGAAGCTCAATACCTTCCGGTGGAATATTTTGATATATTTTTCCTAAAATTTTTCTCGATCGATTGGTCATAGAATCATCCCCTAACATATTACTTCAAAAAATTGGTCTAGATTTACTGCACTCTCTTATGTATGAACAAAAATTCTTTATGCAGAGGACAATTTCGTATCATTATACTTTCAGTGAAAACAAGCTGTTTTTGAATGTTTTTTGGAGTACCGGCTCTGAATCCGTTTATCATTTTTCCAAATTCGGCTGTGTCCAGAAGTTATTAACAATTTTATTGTTCGAATCGCTTTATCTGGGAAAAGAATTGAGATAGAGAAAACTTCCCAAATTACAAAATGGTCCTTATGTCAAAGGAAACATGTTTTATCTCCTCTATAATTTCGATACCTCTATTATTTTCCACTCCAGGAGACTTTCATAGAGTCAAGACTAGTCCATCCAAGCGAAACATCACTGTTTATAATTTTTCGTTCATTTTCTTTATCTACACAGCAGCAACCAAAAAGGACCTTATTCAATTATTAACGAAAAAGTTAAATCCAGTCTAGAAACGATAAGTAGTGCTCCTGCGACCATTTGCTTCTTTGTTCATCATATTTCATCACATATATAGATTGTCATCAGAATGGCATTGATACAGACAATTAGATTCGATAATTCCGCTACAGTCTCTCTGCAGACAAATAATAAAAAATCATGGAAATAATATCACTGAACAATTTTTTTTCGCCAAAAAATAATTCTTTTTTGTTAAATACTCATTGCTTTCCTGCATTGTGTTATCTTGGTTTATTTTCCTTTTTCACGGACAAAAAGAGGATGAAAAATCCGTTACACTCGTCATCGTCGGCTGCTTTTGTTTTGAAGTAGTGGAAACATTGTTATGCAGATATTCCAACCACGAGCAATTCATTGTATTCATCGCGAGTTGTGCGCAAACTCATTCCTGCATTTCAATTATTTACTTCGTCTATAAAAATGAACAACTTTTTTATTTCATTTTTGTATCTCGAAGCTATTTATTAATGTTCAATTCTTTATTTTTTTCAAAATAAATCGAGTAATTGCATATAATGCAGGGAAACGAGTACTTGAGTTTAGAAAAAATAATGTCCATCAATTGATGCAAGAATATCTATCTCACTTTCTTCTTTCTAAATAATTGAAGAGTTTCGTACCAGACGTTAAATACCTGAAATTACTCTCCTGGTACGTACTCAGTACGTCGTACGGGTACGTTATGTACAACTGCGCTGGAATATCAAAATACATTCAGCTTTAATCATAATTCTACAATTGGATACTCAAATAATATTAAGAAATTGTATTAGGTGTTTTCGCAGGACGTGAGTAGTATCTTCCTTTATTCATAAACTGAAGAAAACTAACAGCCGACCACTGTTCCCTATAAGTTTTATATAAGTATACTTATTAAAACTCTGATGATGTATTTTTCCAGTGCGAAACTGAAAAAACGCGGTACACACAGAATATTCTCAAATTATTTTTAATGTTTTGTTTTAGGAAATGGTTGGAATATAACCAGACTAATCGTGATCAACAATGGTTGCGACTAATGGCTGAGAAATATCATTGACAGGGAAACAATTCTTTCCTCAGTAACATGAGCTTTCATTGCGTCAAAATCACTTGCCAATCACGAATGTGACAGGGCTTAGAAAAAAAGAACGAAAATCCGACATTACGCTTCGAGTATCGATACCGACACTCAGTTAAGCCTCAAATATTGGCACAGAATATTGCTTACAAACAAACGATATATCGATATTGCAAATGGTATATATGATTTTCTAAATTCCTCTATTGAGAGTCCCCTGAAATAATGTTGATAATCATCAGAAGATGCTATCTTTCATTACCACGTAAGAAAATTTCCTATGGACAGTCCATGGACCTGGCCATAGACGTGTCCATAGTTTTTCCTATAGCCGGCCCATGGAAATTGATGAACTTTTCTCATGGACATGACCATTTGCCCATAGAATCCATTGCAAAATCATTACAAAAGCCCCCATCGATTTCGTCTTGTCCATGGACTTGAGCTCATTGTTCATAGAATTTGTCATAAACTGAATGAAAGGAAGTCCATGGAAACGAGTTAATTTATATGCCCATAGACGAAATCTATGAAAAGGGAGTAGGAAATTTTTTTATAGAAAAAGTCCATGGCTATGTCCATAGGCCACAATTCCAAGGTCATGTCCATGGAAAAAGTTCTATGAAGAAATTTCCATGAACTGGCTATGGGAAAATCTATAGGACCGTCCATAGGAAATTTTCATGCATGACACTGAGTCATACACGTGAAACATATAGGATGTAACGTGCTATTTCAGTTACAATTTTATCGTCCAAGTCGCGATTAATTAATTTGAAATATTCAGTACAGAGGGCACCACCATGCGAGGGTAAACCATTGATAGCGAGAGTCCACTTGAATTAATATTATTTTCTAATGCCGATTGGTTATTTGTATCTTATTTCTCTACGCTCATTGGTCCTAATGGTGTACACTGGACGTCGTGGGACTTATGAAAAATCGATGAGATATTAACCAATCATAGTTGGGTTACATAATTCCCACTGTTTCCGAGAGAGGCGCTGAGGATTGAGAAGAAGGAAGTCTTGCAAGTCAACGCAACATCTG
>JABSMS010027618.1:0-10198 GCA_018902275.1 Aleiodes sp. PSUC_FEM 10030003
AAAAAATAGATCAAAATTTGCCGTTTTCAAAAAAATGGCACTTGCGCCCTTTTGACCTCGAAATAATTAAAGCTTTGCTTTGCACGTGAGACTGAAAATTCGTTACGAGGGAAATAGTTTGATAGGCGCTATCGAAAAGCCCAACCAATCCACGCCATGTCAATCTGCATGAGTTGGTACTTTAGCTAGCAATTCCACATCTATCCTATTTTGTGTATATGTGTGTGCATAAAAGGCACATATGCGGTGATCATTGACACGATCAGTTGCCACAGGAGCGACAGATTACGTGAGATCACAAATACAGAAGAGCCACAGGAGCAAATAATGATGACAGGTGTTGCTGATGTAAAAAGCCCCAGAGAGAATAGTTTGAAACTTTCGGAGAGAATAAAGAACAATTCAAAAAGAAAAAAAGCTCTGGACACTTTGGCATTGCGAAGTTTTGGTGAACGTTGACGCTATTCTACGGCAGTTGGTCACGCCAAGGATACGTTGGATATGGGATAAATAAACGTTAATGTCACCTCAACTTGGGAAAAATGTGTTTCCGGAATTTCCAGAAAATTAACGACATTTTTAATTAAATCAGTGGTTTTTCCACGAGGAATATTCTCAGTTGACATTCGTCGTTTGCAAGGATAAATACCGAAGAAAGTAATCTTGTTTGAATTTCAAATTAGTTTGGAGCTCGCCGATAAACTAGAATAAGCCTGATCGTCCTTAACTGTGTACTGAAGGAAAACAGAAACACACAAGAACACCTGGACTGCTTGAAATGTTAACGCCTTCACAAGCATTTGCTGAGGACAAGGGTTAGTGTTGATTGGCGAATGAAAGAGGGTGGAAAGAGGTGGGGGGAGAGATTACAGATGCCCTGAGATCAAGAGGACTAATTTAAACGACAGAGTGAGAAAGCTGTTCATTGCATTTGATTGAAGTAGTCGGGAAATTATGCGGTATCGCTTTGCTGTGGTCGAGCCCTAATTTACCTTGTAAGTCAATTCTACCGTGTTCCCTTACAGCCAATACCACCTCTCTACTTAGTTAAAGACCAATAGCGCATAGCATGATGGCATTGAAGCCATTACCGTTGCCTACTTGGACCAGTGAGTTTCCAGTTAAACAATTGGTACTAAATAGAGTACCTGTCAACTAACAGGTACTAACAGTTGGAAATTAGGTTAGCTCCCCAACTTTATAAACATATCGACGACATTCAGTGAATCATTGATTTAATAATACAATAGTGTAATTTAATAATTGTTTCTATTTTACTTACGCGGCATGTACGAAAGGCGAGCGATGTGTGGCAGGTAAAAGGGCAACAGTAGCTGCTAGGAGTGCAAAACTCCACGAGGCTGCGTGACACCTCATCCTGTCTTCTTCTCTTTCTCTGTTTCACCACTTTAAAAAGAAGGAAAGAAAAATTTTGTTATACCCGAAATCGAGGGCTTGTTGAGCTAAATTTAGTTAGAAAAGGAAAAAAATAAGGCAGCTAAAAAAATCCAATAACCGGTCTTCTAATATCCGGTACTCTCCTTTCCCTTGATCAACACACAAGGGCACTACACATTCGCTCCAGCTCTTCTCTGCTCTTCTCTTTCTCTCGCTTTCTCGCAACAATCACCCCGTTAACCTCGTTCTACTATCTTCCACTAAAATATTATCCTCCTCTCGTCCTTATCACTGAGTCAAACTGGACAGCCACTTCCCTGCCAGGGGAAGCTGGCAAATAACTGACAATTGCCAGATCTACTTATTATTTATCAAACTTTGTAAAGTGAGACAGAACATTAGTAATTATCTCTTCATTGGATATTTATTATCACCAATTATCACTAATGCACTTTAGAAAATATTAAAACTTCGAGTCACTTGAATGATCAACTGAATTGTCACACTAATCGATTTCTCTTCTCATTACGAATTCCTTGAGAATTTCTGTCTTTCTTCATCAACGATTGCTGTATCAAACTCTTCTTCCGCTCTCTCCAGTAATAATATAACACTCAGGGATTTGAGGATATAAATATTATTATTTATCTCTCACGTTTTGTTACGAGGGGATAAAAACGAAAAAAAAAAATTATTGGGAATTTTTAGGAACGGAGGGGAGACTTGTTTATCGAAAAGTTTCTCTTGTTTAGGACCCACTCGCGGCGGGACCTCGTTTGGGTCCACTTCTATGAAGCGGAAACCTTTTTGGCGCCGCCGGTCTGCCGGTCGCTCCTCTTCACTTTGATCCTTCCACTGGTCATGTTTCGGACGGTCGCACCCGCGCTACGCCGCGCTCGGGAGTGGCGACCCTCACGGTTATCCCGGCCGGCGCACGGCGCAACCGCATTCACTGCCGTTATTACAAAATTTCCTCCCCTCACCGACTTATTCAGCCATCTCTCTCTTAAATCCAACCGGCACTCTGTCTCACTTCAACACACTACCCTCTTTCCGTTCCCTCTCCATGGTCATTTTCCCTTCTCCAGTTGCGCTTCTTCTTCATCCCCTACATTTGACGCGCCGACGCTGTGAACGTACACATACACTACTTGCCTACTTACCCTCTGATATAGACTGGTGAGAGAAAAAAAGAGGGAATAGAGAGAAAAGATACTTCGGGTGGCTGATAAGAAGGGGAAGACTATCTTCCATTCTCCCCTATTTAACTGTTATTTTTTTCTCCTTTTTTTGCATTTTTTACAGTCACTTTTTCACTGGCCATGGCATGCGTTCCTACGCACGTAGGTAAGAGTATTCTTATTTTGTAAAAAAAAATAATCGAGACGAAATAATGATGAAAAAAATAAGGGTAGAAGGCATATCAGTCTCGAAGCTGTTAAAGTTAGGTATGCCTCTGGAATGATGGGTATGTTTTTTATTCAGGCAGTTTTTCTTGTTTTTTTTCTCTTATTTTTCCACCAGCCGAGAGGCTTTTCAATAAATGACATGGGGGAGTTTACTGCTCTTAAAATCGTATTACAGTTTTCACATAGGTATTTTGGATTTTCCTTATTTTCTAACCTTTATTTTTTTCATTTTTTATTTTCCTTTTTACTGGCAGACAAACATCTGTAACTTCCTGCATTCCACGTTTTTTTCTTCCTTTTTCATAATACAAAGGATATTGAAAAATCGCTCGTGTCTGATCTATCATGCGCTTTTCTACTTTTCAATTTAACGTGGTAGTGTAAACACGGGAGGAATGATGGAGAAAAAATATATTCGAGCACCGATTTGTTCATATCAGAAATTGCATATTTCATATGAAATTCGAGCTGGAATTTTCCTTTTTTTTTGTAGTCACTTGATATTTCTGAATGACAGAATATTAAATTTCCAATGCGTGAAAAATAAAACTCTCAATTGCCATTTTTTATTCACTTCTTTCTTCCTATTTGACGTTTGAATAAATATCGTTTGAAATTGAATCCTAGGAGTGAAGTTATTTTTTATTGTATTTCATATCAACTGAAGTTTCAATTAAATCATTTTAAACAGTTTATTTAAATCAAATAAATGTCCTTCCATTCATCAGAAGATTGAAGCAGGCCATTGGTTTATTTCATTCCAGAAAAAACTCGATAGCACAAAGAAAATGAGAGCGTCGAGAATCTAAAACACTGCAACGACAGAGTTCTCCACCCTTCTGAGCTTTTTGGTATTTCTTTATTTTACTATACATGCCTCTAGCACTGTAGCTGGTCGCGAAAAGTCTTCTGGGATTTTTCCAACCAGGATCCAATAGCCTCCTTCTCTTTACCCAGCTTCTCCAGCACTCTGAACTCCAACACGAGTAACACGCAAACACAGTGGGATTCACGCCTTCACCTGGAGTAACTATACAATGATACTAGGATGCAGTGAAATAACCACTGGATAGACAGACAGAAACCTCCAGGGAGTTTCTCGAAACTGTTCCCTCGTCTTATCGACTTTTTTTCTCCCTGATTTTTTTTCTCTTTTTTTCATCTAATTCTCTGCTTTTCTATCAAATTGATCGATAGCAGAAAACTAAAGGTAGAACTCGAATTAGGATCTGGAGATTGATCTCATTGGGAAGAAAGAAAGATTAATGATTTTTCATGTCCATCCCAAAAATTTTATAATTTATTTCATGAATTATTTTTAAGAAATTGAGCAAGAACATTCCAATAAATACTAATGAAATTAAATCACCTCCTTAAAATTCTTCATTCATTTTGTTCCAATTTGTCAGCTGCCTAAGTTAATCCACTGGCTATATATTTCGCTCCTCATCCGTTAGTTTGACTGAAACTTTTTGATGAAAGTTACTTCTGGATTAATTCGTGACGAACTTATGGGGTTAGAGGTAGTAACGTTCGTGTTTGTCTAATCCATGCGATTACAATTTTCAAATCTATCAGCACGATGAAATTAAACTTTTCTAAGAAAGATAGAAGCGAGAAGGTGTTTAATATAACGAAGATTGGCTTGCAATATTCTGACATTATTAATAATCAAAATTATTGCGAGTATTATCACCTTCATGAGCATTTGCACGACTTATTTAAGACTTTAAATACTTTGATAAAAGCCATTCTCCGTTGATTAAAGAAGTTATTTTTCTAATATCCGACGGTTAGCTCCATTCATTTTATCTCTCTGTTTATGAAAGTCAGTGCACTCCTCATATTCTCGGATTATGGTGAGAAAAAAAATAATTTCTCATTAAATAAAAAAAAGGGTCTGGTAAAATCATCAAATTTTATGAAGGACTCAATAATGAAACGTTAGCCTTTCAACTCAATCCTCCAGACTGATGGACAGGTGGATGAGGAAAAGAGAGAAAGAACCTGTCAAATGCATATTTCATCTGCCTGCTGTTTGTCTGAGCACGAACGTGCATTAATCGTCATATACTTTCCTCTTTGCTTTTTTGTTTTCATCCATCTCACTCTCTCTAATTCACAATTGCCTCGTCCGCAATCCTACCAACCGAAAAACCCTTTACCCGTGGTTGACGCTTGCGTGACACTTGGTCGTTCATTTTACTTCATCCGTCGAGTGTGTGTATTACGTTTTTGCGGTAAATACTATTAACTGCGGTCCTCCAAGTCAACTTTATTTATTATCCCATTTTTTCCTCATTTTTCTCATCTCGTCTCGCTTTTTTCAAATTTATAATGAATGGTTGTAATAGTCTCGTTCCCGGGAATGAGACATTGATTTCCGTCGAACTCCATCAACTTGATTGGCCGCGATATTTGTAAGAAAAAATAGTGGAAGAAGTATCGAGAGACTTGAGACAAATAAAAGAGGAAGTAAAATAAGTTAGAAAAAAGAATAAGGAAATGAAACATTAAAAGCACATGAAGCACATATATCGATGAAGTTTCGACCTGAAAGTTAAATTGACCGGGCAGTACTTGGCTAAAAGCTAAGGATAGGAAGGGTAACATAATTGCTTTCCGGTTTGCCCTCTATCTTTCTCACTCGTTCCGAAAAGTCCCAGGGCCTCTTTCTTATCCCCCTTTCCTATTATATACAGTTGCACACGTCAAAGTGAAGTATTAGCTTGTGTATCCGGGTTAAAATTTTGTACCGGTGTGTGGCGTCTTCCTGAGCACGTAAACTTCCAAGGATCGATTGCCCGTTGAAAATCGGATAGGCCAAAACGATAGAGATAGAGTTACTTGCAGCTATGCCAACTCGTAACCCACATCGTATAACTATATATGTTAGAGCCATAGAGGGAAAATTGAGCACAGATAGAGAGTTTGAGAGAGAAGATAGTTCAAGTTCGTTTACGCACGAGAAAGCAGAAGACCAAAGGAACGTCGACTCCAACCATTAAACCGAAGTTCAGAAGAGAGAGAAAGAGAGAGACTGTAATGAAGGAGACCAATTGGAGTATGAGAAAGAGAATGATGGAAACTACGTAATCGTCTTCGTTGGAACTAGCCAATCTTCTGTCTCACTTTCTTACTCTGTTTTATAGTGAGATTCTCTGCTTTCTTGGTTGTACTGTCGATGAACGGATAAGCGCGAAGGTACAAGGTGCCCTCGTTAAAACTATATTCACCTGGCCGGGAGAATGCAAGTGTCGACACTGATTAGAGTCAAAACAAGTCCCTCCACCACGGATTGTTGTTGTAAGGTATTTCCTGATGAGTTTTAGCTACATTATACAACATTTCTCATGATTATTATCAATGATAACAGATACACCGTCCTTTTCGACCTAATTTACATTTGATACTGGTATCAACAGTGACACAATGCTTTCATTAACATGATTACGACTGAATACGTGAAATAGGGAGAGATAGCAAAGAATTAACCTGTAGATTTCTTGGTAGCAATCATATCAATTGCTTGTTTAGATGAAGATAATTCTTTCGTAATTGAATCTAGATGTCAGGAATTCCATAGTTTTTAAACAACTATTATTTTTAAAAAATTGTACGAATGTTCCCCTTGGGTTTTCCTGGTGGAAAGTCCCGAAACACGGTTAGCCCCTTATAGGAAAAATTATTTCTTATAGAAATTTCCATACGTGTTGGCAGGATGCAAAGAATCTTGCAGTCTACGAATCCTGCGATGACTTGCATAAAAAGCAATCGATCCATGAAATCCTCCACGAGCCAAAAGAATCATTGGAAATACCTCGACAAGAGAAACATTTTTATTCTCCTGTTTTCATCATCAGAAACATTCCTATCAATCTCCACAGAAAAGAAAAACGTAAACATTATTGTACCTCTTCCTAACGTTTGAACTGCATACATACGATCGACCGATTTGGCACGGGTATTTGAGCTGGATAATCCGCAACATCCACCGGGAAGCACGATGTCACAAGAGTTAGATGGGTTGAAGAGGGGTGAGTGAGGTTCAGCAATATTATCATCTGAAACAGAAATACGTGGGTCCAATGCGGCCCCGATGCCTGATACCCATGTACCAACTATCAGAATACAGTATATATATGTATATCTTCTGGACACAAATTAATCCTCTGCTATCAACTGCTTTGACCCCCAGCTCACTCATCCATCTGCACCGTATCAACGTGTATAAACATAACTCCTTTAAACTACATAAACCAACGTCTACCTACGGCTCATATATTTCTGTCGTATGTTTTGCCTGTAACCCTTAAGGATGTGTAATCAGTTCTTAAGAAAACAATTTTTTCGATGTTGAAAGGAAATCCATTTTTTTCTTAATAGAGGGATAGATCAAGCGAAATTTTTTGATATTCGAGAAGAATTAGACGTAATAACTTCCACTAAATTAAATAAACAAAAATCTTCTTATACACAGGCTCTCATCGGAATCATCTTAAAATCGTTATTTCTTTGGCTGATTTTTTCCATTTTTTTATTTAACGCAGCTTGAATCAATCGATTCATCCTGCTAAATATGTACATACTTACTGTATGTATGTAGTTGGATATACATTTAATTTTTTTTTGTTAATCGAAAACATAAGGTTGATAAAGTATATATAAGTGACTAAAACAGAGTTATCAAGTATTTACGGAGATTTTCAAATACAAAGATTACATCTGAAAAAAATTGATCGATAATTATGAGCGCTTTTTTGTTCAATGTAATAAACAATTTTGTGATCCTCTGGCTAAATCACTTGATATTTTTTTCAAAAATAGTGGCAATGTGAAAAAGTACTCTGAATCTAATGACCAAGAAAATCTGAGGGATTCAACTAAATGAAGAAAGTACTTCACATAATTTGCTCCACATAATCGCATATTGGCGCACACATTTAGTACATCTTCTTTATTTCATTGGATGAATTAAAATGATGATCTACATGAAGAAGATCACTTCCTCTATCAGTAAAAAAAATTGAGGATTTTTTGAGTACTTCCTGGTTTTTTCCTAAACATCTCCAACATAAGGACGTACTTAACATCATCATTTTTATAAATTCCTTCTTTTCTCTATTTTTCCCCATCTATCAATATATCCTTGAATCAAGTTTCCTATTTCTTTCATCTCTCCTGTGACAAATGATCTCTCTCAATCACTTAAACAACATACCCAATAAAAAAAAAATTCAGTTCCGAAAGTGAATAAAATAGCGTAAAACGCCACATATAAAACTATTATCGAATATATCCCGTCAAATATTTACGTAGAAGTATGAAGGACAATTCCAAAGGGGCTTATTCTACTGGATAACTCTGTTGAATCGATGTTTTTATGTTCAATTACTTATACGATAGAAGTAGAACACACATTCAACATTCGCCATTCGTTTGGAGCATCGGCAGCTGTGACCGATAGAAAACACAGCGTTTAAAGGGAAAGAGGCGAAAAAAATAGGATGAGAGAGCTGAAAAAGCAAGTAAAACAATTTCACAAAAAAAAACGATGAAAAAAGAGAGGTGGGGAGAAATGAGAGAAATTCAGTCTGACCACGAAAAACGGTACAGTAACTACTGGGATACTCAAGCCGATTTGGCTCCATCCAACTGAAATGCCACGTATTAAGCAAGCACTTCGTCCTTCCTCTCTCTCACTCTCTTTCTCTCTCGTGTTTCTGTCTATGGGTATTCGTTCATGCCAGCTTGACACACAAAAAGGGTGAACCACCTTTTCCCGAGGAATTGCCAAGCCCTGAAGTTCACTTAATGTCACAGTTTCGGCCATTTCACTGTAGCAATATTCCAAGTTAGCATCCAATTGGTTTTAGATCTTCCTCTATTGTCTAAAATTGTCCATGTACATGTATATAAACGGGAGAGAGCTTGCGACAATGGACTGGTATATTGGTTGAGAGGTAAAGATGTAATTTTAGTTGAGCAACTTGTATATCCCGAGTATATGGTTTTGGATAGTTGAATGAGATAAACCCATAGACATTGTGCATAGTGACAGGTATGTACAATCTGATAGTGTCTGTAACTCTCCCGAACAGTGAGGATGCATATATGTATACGAGGAAATGCATATAACCTATGCAGATGAATCGACGATACCTCTTGCTTACTAACACCCCTAAATACCCCGCATGTGGTACAAACCAAGTTACTGGAGAAAGGGAAGAGGAGACAGGGGACATGGGAATTGGAGGGTATGGGTTGGTTTAGTGTAGCGTTATCTAGACAGTGGGACGACGTACGTAGTTTGGTCAATCCCAAGGGTACAAGGCTAGTTGTCAACGAATCATGGACTCCTAACCATAATTCAGTGAGCACACATATCTATTTGTATATAATATCGCTTCAATTATATTGTATGCCATTTGGTTAATTCGCACCATTCCAAACTCCTACGATCATGGGCATTGATAGTATTGATTCGCCTGTTTGTTAATTCGTGTTAATTGTTTCCTAAAGTGTTCATGATAATTTACATAATTTAAAGTTAGAACATCGGATATTATTAGCTGTCTGGGAATATTAAACCAGTGAAATTGATTAGTTCCTTGAAGGAGTTCATTGGGATGCATTTCCTTATGAATCAAGCCTTTTTCCTGAGTGTAGATGGGCTCCGCGAGTAGGTAGAATATACCTGGAAAACACAAGCGAACCAAAGTAGGATTACCGGAAATAACAGAAGTGTCGAAAATCGAAAAGACAAAGTACAGAAAGATACAATGCAAGCGCGTAAAAGGAACAGAATGCCAACGACATTTCTACTAGCCGAATGGGCTTAAACTCGCAACTATATGCATACACACTAGATACATAACAATGTATGTATTATGGGTTATACGAAGTGAATACAGTTGAAAAGTTTAGCGCTTGCGCCAGAGATCACCAAGTTGGATACGAAACATTTTAGTGTATCAGAGTGAGACAACGAGTCTGGTCTCACTGTGTCGCTTGGGATGGTCCACCTATTGATCTTGGTCAACGTTGCGCGTCGGAACGTGGTAGTAACAGGATAGAAGAGAGTAAAGGTATCTCGTTCTATCAGTTTCAAAGTATCATCCCTCCCCACATTGTTTCATTCGCTTCATCCCAATTTTGTTTAATTTGTTCTCAATTCGAAAGTATCTATTCCCGATTGCATTTTGGAGATGTATAGAAGAGGAATTGTTAGGGAGTAAATAGATCCCTTCGAAATCGTTAAATTCCTGTTCATTCGAAACGAAGATTCTCGACAACATAGAATTTCATGGATCACTTTGATCCGTCATTGGACAATATCCGTTTGAACTTGATTTTCACCCGTATGGAAAAAAATATATTTTGAAAAATAT
>JABSMS010027629.1:0-10197 GCA_018902275.1 Aleiodes sp. PSUC_FEM 10030003
TTATTATGTTTATTTTTTTCATGATAATTTATAACATAATAATAACCCCCTGCAGTGTTGTGAAAGATTTTAAAATCAAGAGACAAAAAAACAAGCATGTGAAAAATGTAATTATTTTGTTATAATATCGATTGGATTACTCTCATAAATGTGATGAAAATAATAAAAAAAAGCGTAAAAAAAATTAAAAAGACTCAATCAATTAAAATAGCGTCGGAAATAGTGATATGAAAACACGTAAAAATTTAGCAAAGTTTGTTTGAGTATAAATTGTGCTTGGAGCAAGCAGAATAAAATTTCAGTGTCAATAAATAATCTGTTTACGTTGTCAGTGATTTTCCAAGTTACGGTTGAAATAAATTCGTGGAATAAATAATATTACAAGCTCAACAAATTTTGGTGTGTCAAGAAATTTATATGTGACAATAAACGACAAGTTTTGGTACTTGTTTAATCTTCTATATCGATGCCGACAACGATGAACTCAATGATTTTCTGTGACAAGAAAATGTGATAAGCCGGAGAAATAGAAAATAGTGAATTCCAGTGAAATTTCATGAAATTAATTAATTATATATATTTGTCTCTTTCTCTTTTGGCATTCTATTTTGAATTTTCTGTCCACCGTCCTCCAAGCCTCCTTCCTCAAGGGGTGGCATCTTCATTGCTGTGATAATAAGTGTATTACTGTAACTCTTTAAAGTTTTTATAAAAGTAAAATTATGTTATAATAATAATAAGATTTTGAATCAATAAGTATATTAGTTTTCTAATGTTTAATGGAAAAACAAAGTTTTTTCGTGAATCATTTAAAACAGTTTGTGGGTGGGAGAGTGAATTGATAAAGTGTATATTGGATCGAATCTAACATCACGAATTTGTAGGAGATTTATACCGGTAAGAAGACACTCTCATCTACTGATTCTACTATTACTCATTAATTCAAAACGAAAAAATACGAAAAATGTCGATATTTTGAATTGAAGTCGTTCAAGTGGCAAATCGATTAGAGATAAAACTCACTAATACAGTAAACTTGATGGAAATAAAATAGCCATAACGTCACGTGTGTTTGTGTATCTCCTTGTGGCTAGCTGAAGCGAGTGGTGAAGGCAGAGATGATACTTTTTTTCCTATGAATACAGAAAAAATACAGGGCGGTTATATGTTTGAACCCAAGTTTAATGAAGCGAACTTGTGCTAAGCGTTATGCGACGGAAGTGGAGCGTGTATGGGATTGTAGTGTTGTCGATAAATAATTATGGTACTAGTAGCGAGAAAATAAAATTTACCTCCGTTCATCTGGTAAAGTGTTGAAAGGGAGTGAAGAAGTTGGGGAGCTAGTCAGTTAGCCATCCCTCGTTTCTTACTCCGTCCTTGGGCAGTATAGTTCCTTAGGTCTCTTGCTTTGAAATATGCCTTGCACTTTCACGGTGCACAGACACAACGCGTGCCCGCCGTCACGCTCTTGGGGCTCGCTTTTTAACCCTTCGACATTGCTAATTTATTGTTTCTTATATCTCTATACCCTTGCTGTTATAATTAATTAAAGCATCAACCTACATAATGAACCGATATATCAATTCAACTGAGCAAATAAATCTATCGACCCTAGTTGAATAAAACAGTGTGACTGATTAGTCGTGTGAAAAAGTTATGCTATTGTCTTAGTAGCCTTTGCAGGCCATTAATTATTCACGTACATCAGCAGTGGCGTTCAACAGAAATATGTATTATGTTTATAGAGAGAAGAGTAACGATATCTGATGCGATAGGCGCTGTATGCGGTGTCAGGTGTCACGGCTATTTAACTTTATTTGCTTACGCCCTAACCAACCGAAATATCTGACAATAATATGGGTCTATTGATGGAAAGTAAAGGTGTTTACAACACATCGCAATTCCATCATTCCCTTCCTGATTAGCACAATGAGTATAAGTGAATTAATCCAATAAATAAAGATCCAAAAAATAAATTCAACTTTTTTCATTTAAACTACATATTATTGTGGATTGTTGATCGATTTTCTTCATTAAATTTTGTTCATACATGAGGAGAGATGGTTCGCCAGGCAGGCCATTAGGTTAATTTAGCCTCGAGCTCCTGCAGGTGGATAATAGTAGGTGGACCGCACCCTCTGATAGCCGGAGGCACCGCGAACGGTTTTTATCGATACTCAAATCGTTATATACCACGTACTGAACGAAGCCGCCGGCGTGTAAAATCCCGTGTAGCAAAAGTGGTGGGCCTTCCTCCCTCCTCCGCCGGTGATCGAACGTGAGTAATCACGATGCACGACGCGGCAATTAGGAAATCCATTCGGGTGTAATTGCGCGAATGGGAAGAGCCAGCCAGTGAGCAGCTACCGTGCTCAATCAAATCACGTATATGTACCTACAGCCAGCTTCTCCCAACTATATGGATACATTAATGCCTTGGATTTTTATGAATTATATCTGTTATTTGTACACTAGTATCTGTGAGCCATTAAAAGACAACAATACAAATAATAATGAATGAATTACTGAACGAATGAATGAATGAAGGAAGGAAGTAAGGAAGAAGACAAATATTCAGGTCATAGAGATGCCAGTGCTGTATCAAGTAATTCTGCTGTATACATTACGACCGTGTGAACTCTTGATTTTGGGGCCAACGAATTCTTTAGAATCAAATTTAATATGGGTAATGAGTTTGGGTCAGTATAGATGTGCGTAGGTGGTCGCGGGCAAGTTTGTACACACAGTCAACATACATACCAGCGAAAAGAGTAAGGGGGACATACGACGTCGGCCACAGGTGTTCCGCATAATGGACGTCGATGGAGCCGGGCGATATTTTATCCGTTACTCTGTTCCTCTCTCTCTCACTCTGCCTCCCTTCCTTCATTCCTATAACCGATTCCTTTAAAACCTCTGTGGACCGCGCGTAGAAAGTCTGAATATACGCGCTTGCGTAAAGTCACCTCTTTCGTCTCACGCGTTCGACTTACAACAAGTATTTTACCTTCAAAGGATTTATTTACTTGGGACTTGAGCAAAAATTTTAATATGTTTTCCACTTTTCATTATTATTATTATTAACATTATTATTTGTGTTTTATTGATAGAAAAAATGATGAGTTTATTGCATTGATTTTTTCTAAATCCTAGACAGTTGGTTGTTTATTGACCCTGCTTGTAAATTATTTCTCTGAAACTCGTGTCACAAGTCGACGATGTCTCTACCTGAATTTACATTCTGAACTTCCTTC
Source organism: Aleiodes sp. PSUC_FEM 10030003 (assembly GCA_018902275.1). Taxonomy (NCBI): domain Eukaryota; kingdom Metazoa; phylum Arthropoda; class Insecta; order Hymenoptera; family Braconidae; genus Aleiodes; species Aleiodes sp. PSUC_FEM 10030003. The sequence continues at coordinate 3,255 of JABSMS010027629.1, forward strand.
ATTACTGCATTTATATAGAATTTTACTTTTAAAGCAATGGAATAAGGGAAAAACTGAAAACTGAAAGAAAACAACAATGCAACAAAAAGACCAGAATTAATGAAAATAGTACTAGACATCGAGAGAGAATAATCAAGTGCAACGTATACAACACGGGATTCTGTGTATGTAGGTCAGGGGATGCGCGTGGCGAGTATTGATCTTTACCACCCTCTGTTAAGTTCAAGTTCGAGGTCACACCAGGAGCAGTGGTCGGTGTTTCTTCAAACACTATCCATGATAGCTTATAGCCACACATTAAAGTAGAACTTGCCATTCAATTATTTTTTGACTACTGTCATATTATTTCTGATAGTTTTCTCCATATTAAAATGAAATTTTATGCATGTTTAGTTTGTTTTAATCTAACAATTTATCATAAATTGTTAAATAACAATGAGAATTTATCAAAAGAAGAGTGAAGTAAAGTAGTTTCATTATTTGCACAAAGTGAAAAAGAAAATTATTTGTAGTAATCGTACGCGTTTAAGCGATGTCTCAAGGTCTCTGCGCGCACCTGTTACCCAAGTCGAGAAAGAAAGCCGTTTTCGAGAGGGAGATACAGCTCAGCTGGTCCACCCACGGGTTCCATTCCTTCTTAATATATCTTTTTTTTTTTAACATTCAACGCGGCTTCTTTTTCCTCTCGTTTGTACTACAAACTTTGTAGTCACCTTTGGCCTTTTTCGGCATCTTCTTTCAGTGAGTAATACACCAGTAATAAATTCTTTTGAGTTTGGAAAAAAATTTGTTTTCTGTAAATCTACGTTGCTCAACCGACGCTTCTCACACATATATATCTTTTTTTTATTTGTTTCATGAGTGCTCGAGCGTACCCTTGCCCGAAAGTCTCTCCATCGATTGGTAGCCACCATACCAACTATAGTTATACACATTACTAGTCAGCGTGGCGTCTCGTCGTTTGCCTCCCCCGCCTTCTTTATATATCGTCTCTCACTTCATCGAACTTTCCACAATAACGCCTCTGACATTTACGAGCCTGGCCTCTACTAGCCTCCTCTTACTACTTGCATTCAATCGATTGGACAATCGTTAAACCGCTTACTTGTCTCTCATGTTATTCATCTAGAAAATTTGATTAAAATAAGGAATAAAAAAATCTCTTAAGAAATTGGCCACTTTTTTCATCACATATCTCGAACACTTTCCCCAGTCCTCAATCAGGTCCTACTATTAGACTCGCGATCAGAGGAAAAGAAGAAACAAAACAATTCATATCTATTTTACGTTTGTAGTCTCACTTTGACTCATTGTATACGTACTCATAAGCGTGGACTGAGTAATAAGAACGATAATAACGGCTTTCTGTCCTTCATGAAAAAAATTTAATCTCACTGATTGAGGAAGTGGCTAACCCAGATTCCGGAAGTTGAATTTCTACAAATTCGCTTGTATTCATTCTATATTGCTTTTCTTATTCATTCGTATTATTTATTTATGATTCGAACCTTTTCTTTTAATTATTGGAATTGTACCCAGATCTATTCGGTCAATTGAATAGAAGAAAATATTATTGATTATTGTACCCTCACTATAACCGAACTATATGTCGACTTTATCACAGAGACCCTTTCGTGACCAACACTTTCTATGCTCCATTACGCCTCGATGGAAGATTGGGAAATAGGTTGAGAGACAAGCATCATTGTCTCTGTAGCACCTGTCTTTGGGGAATTCTTTTCTTCAAATATTTCCTCTCAAACAATTATGTCTTCATCTTATAATTTTATATGCCACTTTATTTCCCTTTTCTCTCAACTCACAACAACTGAACGTAATTCCTTCTTTCCCAAATAATTCTATGGAGATTTTCCACACTGAATGATTTTCTCCAACGGTTCTATATTTATACGGAGCCCTGACGAAGAAGGAGGAGAAAATGAAGAAGAAAAAGAAGAAGAAGAAGAAGAAGAATTACTACTTAACGTGGTAATGACGATCGGTCGGCAGATGGCAGATACCATAAAAACTTGCCTCACAATGTCGTCTCCGTTCAGTTGCTATATAATATTGAATCTTCCGCTTGTATTACAGAAATGAATACTTTCGTAAAACGGAACAAATATATACTAGCGCAAAAAAATTAGTTAAACTCGAGTGTGAAAGAATTAATTAACTCTTTTGGATATCTTATTGAGATTTGAACAATTATGTAGAATGCTCTTTTAAGAGAGTGGCCAGAAAATATCAATCTTCAAACAGCTGATGCCGCGTGTACGATTTCACTTGAGTCTCCATTCTCAGTGTTAGTGAATTCGTGGAAGAATTAAACGAGGAACGTGGATCACACGTGCATTTGACTTTCACGGACGTGCGTATAACTAGAGATGCCTTTACAACGAAATTCTAATATAACTGTCGACTAGAAGAAGAATGGAATCCAATTGTATTTGTCAATTAGTATCTAATGATTGGAAACTTTAATGGCAAATTTCTTTGCAAAGCTCAACTATTTTTGTTTCCTCTGAAAATGATTAATTTGTCGATCTTGCTCTCATTTATTCATGTTATTTTTTTTCTCTTGTCGTTCCATGATTATTAAAATTTGTAGTTTTGATCGTTATACAGTGTGATGCGCTTCACGAGGCATCAGCAAAAAGCCATCGGGTTTTTGCCGAGTCCGGCACATTCCCTTGTAATTTTTTATCCCTTCCAACATCTTTCGGACGCAAATACAGAGTATACACATACATTTTCCTACATTCTCTACGGACACTATGGCAGAGAGACGCACGTGACGAAAGAGGCCGTTCGAATAATGTGTGTAGAGTGATTATTAATAACGAGTTGGGGGTAATTGTGATGCAGTATTCGCTGCTAATAAAAATGACTGATGTAATGTACGGAAAAATTATATTTTATTATTACGAATTTAAGGTATAAGATTATTGATAATCCAATTTAATTGTTATATAACTACTTGATCGAATGGTGACCAAACAATATATGTCTTGAAGAATATTATTTTTATTTTTACGATAAAAAGTATCGGCAAGATCTAACTATATAGATGTGTAACTATATAGATTATTGTAACATATATATAAATAATATGTACAGGCATTTAACAGCTCAGCTGCACTGCAGTGGATGTACATATTGAAATGACTGATTTTCGAAAGAAAAATTCTTATTTTGGAGATATTGGGAGTTTTGAGTAATTAATTATTGGTAAATGGCTGATTAATCAATGAAGGATTATAGATAAAATCTATGGCATAGTAAATGTCGCTCATCATTTTATTTCTTGGCCTTCGTGGAAAGTGCTATAAAAGAGAGTAGAGAGCAGAGTAAAAGAGTACCAGAGTAAAATTACCTGGAAGCCGTTCCTCACTGCGTTAACGAGACAAGATGGTGAGGCCTAGAGTTGTATGTAGTCAAGTTACTAGAAAATACGCATCAATTTTCGCGTCATCGCATCACACTGTGCACTAGATTTATCATTATCATTATTACATTAGTTTACTTTAGATTGAACTTTATTTCCATGAACAATTCATATTTTAAAATTCAAAAATTCTTGAATTCTTTGGGAAAAAAATTCTTGTCATAATTCAGATAGAATCTAAAATGATAATAAAATTTAAAAAAAAGAAGTTCGATTCAATGAATTTGTAAATTGGTACATTTTCGTATTTATGAGATAACTGATATTGGAAGCAAGAACGTATGAGCGTCTCACCTACGCCTACGAGATTCTCGTCTCAACCTGTTTCAGGCTGTTTTATTCTTATTTTATATTTCATCTCGAGTGCGGCCAAGGGACGCTTGGTTACAGGTGCTTCTCATAGGTATTCCAACTCCCCTCTGCCCGCATGCAACTACTAATCCCCTCGTTTCTACCTCGCATACTCCACATCGTCGAGCAATTGGACTTTGAATATTTTTAACTTTTTATGTTCGACTCTCGATAAGGAGAGATGGTATTAATTTTATATTATTTTGTTTTATTTTCAACTGGAATAATCGAGAGGGACATAGACGAGAATAAATGCACTTGCGTGGTATGAAATAATCACTAAAAGAAGTGTTAAACGCCCACACCAAAAGACCTGTTTCATCGTAGAGCTTCAACGTTCAAGGTGTTTACAAGTTTGCGGCACAACCTCTCCTCTCGATTCTTCCTCATCTGGTGTACTCTCCATTTTACGATCAGTTATCATCGGATTTGTTTTTCCCGTCTCTTGGTCCTTGCCAATGCTAAACTCAATTGAGTTTTCATAAAAGATGAAAAACGGATTTAATAAAGTTACATAAATATTAGCAGGGAAAAAAAGGTTGGAAATATCAAAGAGAAAAACAATAAGTATGAATGAATCAATCTAAAATATTCAAGGAACCAGTTACATAGCAAAAGCGAAAACAAAAATTCTTATCACTTGGAAAGAAAATATGTTTTTTTTTTTGGAAATTCTTTCTATGCTACAACCAAAATAGAAAAAAGACTATATTATTATTGTATGGAAGAGTGGTGTAATATTTTAAAAATCGATAAATGATAATAGTTTTGTAATTATGATTGTTGTTATGTTACAGGAAGAATCTGAAGGTGCGAGTTTCACGGTGGTAGCTGAGGGTGTAATAGGTGGTGTAAAGAGCCAAAGCGGCGGGTGCCGCATATTATCAATGACGATGGCCGAGAACGTCGTGGAGGACGCCGCGGCCGCGCCCCCAGGTCCGGCAAAGCCACCACCTCCTTCATGTACAAATAATAATACTCTAGCTGCGACGGCAAACCGAAATCATCGAGCTTTACGTAAACGGAGACGCCTTAATCAAGTTTTAGATGACTTGCAAGCCAACAAGAATCTTCCAAATGAGTACGAAACAAGTGCCAACAGATTGGAATCTATGTCACTGGCTTCTGAAGAGGAGGAAGATGTTTTTGGATCGCCAACCTCAATAGATAATCAAAGTAAATCATTATCCAAGAGGCCCAAAGATGAACCATTGGAGCACACGTTGGAAGGACATTTGGAGTTACAATGTGATGAAGACAGACCTGGCGTTAGCCAGAGCTACAATAAGTATCATTTGCCGATAAGTCTCCAGGGAAATAGTCATCATCATCGGCCACCATTGAAATTTCCCGGGTGCAATTGTATAAACTGTTCGACTTCAAATATAATACTTCCTTCACCAACATCCCCACCGCGAGCACCCCTAACTCCATTGACTCCACTTACTCCACTAAGTATAACCCCATCGACTCCGTTATCTCCATTATCATATAGTTTTGAGCATTATTTGCATACAAAGTACCTGCCAATAGAGGAGAAGAAAATTAATAACTCAGATACTGAGGCTGTTTCTGGTTGGGAGAAAAAACTAATGTGGCCAAATTCACATAACACGGAATTGGAAAAAGATGGGAATACTGGTCGAACTAGTCCTCAAGACTCGCCATTAGATCTCTCAATGAAAAATACACCAGCAGAAAGACCAGTAGCTCTTCAGTTATTACCGTCTGGTGTAACTGGAGTTGTAACCCGGGGCTCAGTGAGTGTACCAGTGGTACGTGGGGATGTTGCATCACCAACAACAAAAGAAAGTGTTGCATTTAGATACAATTTGGAGGTATCGCCAGTTGTAGAAGAAATGCCTCCTGGTGCTGATGTTGCCTATGTTTGTCCAGTTTGCGGACAAATGTTTAGTCTACATGATAGACTTGCTAAACACATGGCATCAAGGCACAGACGACAAGGACCAAGAGATGCATCAGCTAAAGCATATCGTTGTGATGTTTGTAATCGAAGCTTCGCGAGATCAGACATGTTAACAAGGCATATGAGACTCCATACTGGTGTTAAACCCTACACTTGCAGAGTTTGTGGCCAGGTTTTCAGCAGATCAGATCATCTCAGTACACATCAAAGAACCCATACTGGAGAAAAACCATACAAGTGTCCTCAGTGCGTTTATGCTGCCTGCAGGAGAGATATGATTACGAGGCATCTGAGGACTCATGCCAGATATGTAGATGGACAGGTTAAATCAGAAAATAACGATCCGGATAGCCCTACATATTCAATTGATTCTTTCTCCAATGTTAAAACCGAATGACGATATTATTAGAGAGCTCATAATTGTAGTTACTAATCGGGGGCTTCTTCGATTATTAAAAAAATACTATTGTAAATTATTTTCATCATAAATGAGCATTTCATTTTGCATTGTATTAGATGAAGTCTTAGTCTAATTCAATATCCCACCCGAAGACTGTCTCACCTGTGTTCGTCCTCGGCAGGCAGCCGGCCAACCAGTATTATTCTCATACATCTCTCACCGGTTCACCATTCACCAACTCTTATCTTTTTATTGTCGTCGCCAGTGTCGAAGAATGCCAGCCAACCAACCAACCAACGTTCATTCCACGCCAATTATAATACTTATTCAGCGTAATTCTTTCCATCTCTCTTATCTATATCAACGCACTCATTCCCATAATTTTTCTTTTATTTTGTCAATGAAAATGAAATTTTCTTGGCTCACTTGAGAGACTGAGCTGAAATTGCACATGCCATTCTAAATTCTCACATTGCAAGTGCCAAATTATTACATATCTATCTTGTTTGCTCCATGAGTACTCCTTTAACTGAAATTCCATTTTATCACCCAAATTAAAACATGCAGGCATATTGAAAATGATGAGAGATCGGGTGAAAAAAACAAGGGAATAAACTAACGGCTCGCAAATCCTCCTATTTATCAAATTATTGTGGTTTCTGTGGTCATTGCTGTCAAGATTTTGACATGTACATTTGTGCCTACATGAGATTTACTATTTTTATGTTGTTACGAATATGCCAATTGGAATGCTAGATATTCGGAATGTGTGTTTGTTTATTTTGTTTGTTCTCATCCTTATTCTTTTTATTATTAT
>JABSMS010027640.1:0-10197 GCA_018902275.1 Aleiodes sp. PSUC_FEM 10030003
ATCTCACCCATAGTGTGTGGGTGAGATGGCCAAAACCACTTTTTTTTATAAATAATTACATTGTCGTTAGAAAAAAAGACAAAAAAATTAAAAACCCATGAAATTTCAAAGTTAACCGTCTAATTTAACGACTGTCTCTTGGTTGCGTGCGAAATTCGAATATATCTCTGATTCATGGGGTTCTAAAAAAAAGGTGGCCATCCCACCCGGAATTACCCTATATAATTGGGGAGGAGATATGTTTTTTTTATATTTCTGAAAATATATTTATTTCAACGCAGGTATACTCACACGCACGAAATCAGAAACTATTGCCTTTGCAAAGCTTTTATTCGAACGCAAAATCCAACGGATGTATAATTAGATTAACATTTTGACATAACATTCAATGTTTATCAGTATTAGTTTATGTTCATCGTTTATCCCAAAAAGTGATGTTAATTTTTGTTTGCGTATTTTTGGCAAAAAATCGTTGAAAATAACTGGAAAATCCCGAACGAATTAATTCTTCCTCTAGTAAATCCTCATGATTAACTATCCGGAACCAAAGTTCGCCAAACATTTTCGAACAAATCTTCAATCAATTCTGAACAAAGTCCGAGCAAATTACACTTTATTCAATTCAATGTATTCCGAATATTCATCGAACGTTCCAGTGATATCATTACTAATATTAGATGTCTTCGTAGGGAAATAATTACAGCAATGAATTAAAGTAATAATTTTAACAGTGAAATAAAAAATGATCCCGATTTGCCCAAGCAGCATTGTCCAATGAATTACAATAAGCGACAAGTACTGAATATTGATTTCAATCCTACACCTTCCTACTGGCCTCTACATTACACCACCATAGAGTGAAAAGACGTAAGTTTTACACGTTCCCTATTATTTTAGACCTTTTTCACTGCAGGCCAATAACATTATTTTCTATTTCAGTTCGTCTTCATTCTCTTTTCTTTTCTATCTACTTCTCTAGTTTATTCCTTCACTTAAGCCTCTCTGAAAGTCAATAGAAAATAGACCAGATGAAATCAAGGTATTCACAACAAGCGGGTCACATATGGCCCTCTCTTGTGACTATCAACCGGAGGATAAAAATTGAATGGAGAAGAATAAAGTTCAACGGGAAAAATAGTACTTGTTTTTGTCCTTTCCTCGCGGAACTATAAAATTAAAAGTTTTGCTGTGCAGATGCTAACGTAACTCGTTGAACTTCGTCGGTAGTATGTCGTAGCATCTCTCGGTTATTCAATTTCTGAAAGCACATCTTTCCTTTCTGCAAATCTTTTACTTCTAGTTAATTTTGAGGGAACTTGCAAAACCAACGAGAATAGAAAATAGCAATGAGGTACTGAAGAGTCGAGGGAACCTTCTACTCGTCTGCGTCCCAATAGGCGAACTCAAATTCATTTGTCTATTCCTGCTAGATAAATTTATCAGTTAATCAGTTAATTAGAAGAAATCAAAATCTCGAACACAGAGTTTTGACTCCAATTAAATATCATTTTTCAGTAGTGAAATGATAATCGCACGTGCAACAATCTCTGTGAGTGAAAACAACTTTCCTAAATAGAAAAATGAAAAATCCGAATCAAGTTAGTCTATATTTCTATATCAAATTCGGTTACTTCCACTCGAGAATCTAGAAAAGCACTCCAATAGATCCTCCAATCTTGAAATTGTAATTCCCGTTGTCTCCCAACCGCTCCACTCCCTGTGTATACTCATAAAACGGGTACGTCTTCCAGCATACGAGATTCGTCTTGTCATTTTATTCCGAAGCAATCTGGTTTCTCTTGCGAGTATACTAAAAAAGTATTCTATACATATGTATCTGCAAGAAGGAAAAGCACATATTCAAGTGGAACACCAACTATTCGCTCCTCCATGCAATTTATTTTGAACACATTCATTCTCTGTTCGTTCTCATCCCCGTCTGCATAACATCAACTAATTCAATACTCACAGTAGCAGTGGCTGATTTTAAACAGTAGATTTACTTGTGCAATATTTCATGAAAAAGAAAAAGTAGTACACATGAGAAGGAGAAAACGAGAGAGTGCATGAATGAACAAATCCTTCAGTCAATAATAGAATAGACATGACTAGAGAAATCGTCGATTTGGAATGAATCCCGGATATACTCATGTTGAACAAACCTCAGTTCTAACACAGAATCGATAACTTCACCCCGGAGTAATCCACGTCATATTAGCATAGTATTCGATTAAACAGAACATACGAAATTGCATGGTTATGGATTCGTTTGATTGTGGTTATACGTGCGGTTATGGTGCCTTAAAATTAAATTGGCCTCGATCGAGATTGCCTCCCGCCCACTGATAATCTGATGATTTTCATTCGTACCACGATCCTCTGCAACACGTCATCGTTAGATCGTGCTCCGATAATTGCAATTGTCGCTAGGAACAGCTTTCTAAGTTTTCCTGGCATCCATGTAATAAATAAGCAACATTACATGATTACATAATCAATTTATCAGATTCAATTATGACTCATTGAATTACAATTTATTACATTCACTGTAAAATACGTAATGGATAGTCCCGGCTTCGGAGACTTAAATAGCTCTCATATGTCAGTGACTTACCAAAAATTGTTTCAATTACCAAAAAATCTACCATCGGTAAACAATTTATGAAAATGTTGCAGAATCATCCCCAATTCTTTTTTAAAAAGTGAAACAACAATTTTCAACTTGATGTTTGAAAAGTAGAAATATATTTGAATTATATTTGATTAGTTTTATTTGAAAACATAATAACTCTTTCTATAAATCGGTGACATGTCGATATGTTCGGACGACGTGCACCCAGTAATTGGATAAACCAAAGCAAAGGGAATTATGAAGAGTAATATTTATCAATTCGTAGAAAAATGTATCGGAAATCGTTATTTTCATAGACAGAACAAATCATAAACACCATTTCATAAAAACCATGCATCAGTTACCATTGCCAGCTTCCATTATCGGAGGTACTCGAGTCAAAAAAAAATTATGCCTTTGAACTAAAATTTCAACGTATTCTACATGTTCAGCCAATTCTCAACCTGCATCTCTTTGATTTTTCATTAAGCCGCGCTGATTCGAACGTACATTCGTTGTACGTCGAAATTTTAGTACGTTGGAATAGATTTGAACGTGAGTTTCAACCTACCTGAGTCGAATTTTTTCTGACGCGTTTTTATCCATCTCGCTCTCTCATCTCCTCTCTTTTTATTTGGAAAGGAATGAGAATCCAATAGTAAGGAGAATTTTCAAAAAATAGATTTTTTTGAAGGCAGGCTATTTTGAATGAAAATGAGCATTATGACGAAACTGAAGGCATAATCCACGGGGCTGATTAGATGAGGGTAGTTCTTTTTTTACCATTTTTGAGGTTTTTAGACGGCTTGTTGATAAAATCGCCGAAACTACTGGATCGATACTTACTAAAATTTTACCACATGTTCTTTATGACTATAGCTATAGTACATATCATACGGTTTTTAAAATTTTTAGTTGAACTATTTTTTTTTTGCAAAAAACGATGAAGAAAATCGTGGTTTTTCGAAAAATGGCCACCATTTGGTCATTTTTGAGAAAATCAAAAATCGTATGATATGCGCTATAGCTATTGACCTACTGAATCTGAAACCATTTTTTGTCTTTTTTCAGATCATCTATATCAATGATTTCAGAAATTAGTTAAAAATAATTTTCTATATAATTTATTGAAATTCAAGTATTGTCTTCTCTCATTCTTTTATTTTCTACGAGTAAGCCGTAAAACCTAGAAAATTTCGTTTATTTTTTATTCTTATTTTCACATTTTAGGGATTAAGTTGATAATTTGTCAACACTTAGATGTCATTCTTGAACACGACACGAAGATCATTCCTGCAAAGGATATTTTTTTTTTTAATATTCAAAATTTCTCAAATTTGTTCCTTTGAAAAGTTATGAATCTTTCCAAACCTATTAAGTATAAAAAAAGAGTGCGTGGTATGCACGTTCGTTAAAAGTGAAATTTCTTTTACCAAGTGCATGATACGTTTGAGAAAGAAAGAATGAATAATCCAGTCGAGTTACGACCAATTTCGTACATCATCTTACTTCAATGAATTCTGGATTGTGAGATCACAAATGCACCAAAGGAGATGAAGGATGGACCACTTTTATTCTTCATAAAAATTGTAAAATCTTGAGGGGTTTGTATTTTTCATTTTTTGATTTTTGTAGAAAGCTCTATACTCCACAAAGAATTTCCATAATTTTCTCTCGGATCTTTAAGGGTTTTCTCTAGAGACTCTGAATTAGAGGAAAACCCCGATTCCTCAATCTTGAACAATTTTTATATAGAATGTGAGAATTTTCCCTCGAAATTTCCTTTGGTGCATTTTTTGAACGCCAAATCCTACCTGTGCATATTGTTCTGAATTTCCCGAAGCATTTCAGAATTCATGAAGAATAGTTTTTTAAGTTGACAGTGCTAAGAGGGAAGCAGCAGGTATGCGGAAAGCCGAGGATTTCTGAAAGCACATATCTTCTTTCTTTTATATTCATCTCTTTCACACATACACTCTCACTCACCAATTATCTCTCTTCTTCCCTTTTCCTCTCCTCGGCAGTGTTGGAAAGTAACGCAACCGTTAAACGCTAGAGCCTCGTATAAGAAGGTCCAATTCAACAAATTTCAAATTTAGAAGAGAAATGAAAAACTGTCCAATAATGATGCGGTTGTGACTATTTAAAATTTTTTGAAAAATCAAAATAAAATCGACAACCTGCACAGAGAGAAAAATTTCCTAAAATTTCTCATGCCAGCAGCATAAAGTAGATGCAGAAAACACTCTTGGGGAATTCTTTAGAATAAGATAAAATAGGAATTAATCTTTGGATACTTTTAATTTTTAGACAGAAGTCAGACAAAAATTATAAGGCTGCTTGAGAAAAATCTCGGCAACTAACTTTTCAATTTGGAAGTGAAGAAAATTTAATCATCAACCAAAAAAATCTATTCAACCGCGTAGAATCTTTATATCACTAGAAATAATTTGTGCTCTACTGGTTCTGAATTTTTACTATGCCAGCCTCATAATTTGGTAGAAGAAGGAGCATAGTCGGGTTTGACTGGTTTCGGCACATGACAATTCTCAAGATTGACTGTTTTCGGTACATGACAAATCCCAAGACTTGGGATCTGTCTATCGTCCATTTTCATTAGCCATTTTATATTAGGCTTTCGATTGAAACATCTCTAAAACTATGCAAAATTTATGACGATATTGTAACGATTTTCTCGCCGCGGAGTGATTTGCCCGTCTGACAACCAATCTAGGCTGGTTCCACCTCCGGCCGTCCTGCCTGCACACAGTTTTCCCTTCAAGGAACTGTCAGGCGCCACTTGGTCTAAATCGGAGTGAACCAACAAACTCCCTATACGCTGGTTTTCCCTGGGCTCACCACGCAAACCTCTTAGGGCGGGTTCAGGACAACCTGCTGAACCATCTTTGGTATTTTTACAGGGCTCATTACCTACCCCATATGAACGGCACGGGTGTTCGTGTCCGTTAGCTCAGTGTGCTGGTGATGGTAGAGGGGTCGCTGTCCTTAAGACAGGCTCTCTAACGAGAGTGGTCAGAATCGAGGATTCCGCGAGAGCGCCGGACGAGTCTCCACCATATTGCTCTGGTCTTTTCCCATAAAGAAAATATCGGACTCTCCACGATACACTGCCATGTAGCTTTCTCTACGGGCTATTCGATAGTCGTACGCCCTCTCCATCGAGATGACCGTATCATCGGTAAGGCACTGCCGAAGCAGTTGAGAGCGCATCTGGTCGACTCATCAGTTGAGCATGTTCACGAGTCCGCCGCCTAAGGCAGACTGACTTCTCATCAGTCCCTTGGACTTTTTATATTTGTTGGAGTCACTTTTCCGAGTCCAGAGGTCGCTTCAGCACGCCTGTATGGTTCTTACTCTCCCACCACCGCCAGGACGCCCCACCTGCGTGATTTTTCCGCTCACATTACTGCGAGGCCTTCAGCTTTCTCTGACATTCCTGGAGCGCCAGTATCTCAAGTGGGCTTCTGCCAATCTCCAACCTCATATAACTTAGCCAGGCTGTTACTGGCTGAGTATTCTCGGTTATCCTGTTAAGGTGTCGCCTCGCTCAGAGGGCACCACGGTAGTTGCTTTCTGAGTGCAAGTTTTCATGTACTCGTACTCGGATAGTTCGCCCGAAGGTGGCGTGAGCCGTCGCGATAGCCGTAATGAACGAAATTCGTTACAACATGATGTGAATGAAATTTACAGAAAAAATTAACGAATAAAATAAGCCAGATTTCGTTTCTTCGCGACTAGTAGTTTCCGAGATACAAAGTACTAGTAGTTGCCGTGATTAAAGAGATTTTTTTTTATACAAAAAAAAATCTCTTTAATCACAGCAACTTCTCTAATTAAATTATAACAATGTCATGAAAAAAAATGAAATTCGATATTTTCATTTTTTTCGTTGACTAGAAAATGAAGGCTTTGAATGATGCTAAAAGATAGTATTCATTGATTCTTGAAAATCAATTTTCAATTATTTAGCATAGACAAATTCATAGCGATTATTCTAGCAGCAGAACTCGTGGCGGTTACTAAAGTTGAGGCGGAACGAGCACTGTGGTGGGGTTATGCGGGGTAGGGCTAGATTGCTGCCCGGGCACGGTACGAGAGGAAACTCTATCGTCGTTGAAAGTACGTTGAAAATACATTGGCCTTCTTAGGGAGTTCAACGTATTTCAACTTACACTGGATTCGTTCCAAACTACGTCGAAAAAAGTTAAAAAATTTTGACTCGACTATGCCTTCAGTTGGCGGGTGTTAGAACTGTTATCACTTTGAAGATTATAGTTTAAGAATTTTTTCAAAATCCTCTCACAACTCCCCTAATGTTGATTCCGAAATGTTATATTCTCTGCGAACAACCCGCTAAGAATCGTCCCTCAAATATTTATTGGTATACTAGAAATCGATTTTATTAACTGTGCACTCTAAAAAAAAATATACTACGAATAAGTATAAATTTATACTAAACAGTATAAAGTGGTATACTCATGAGAAGTCATAAAAAAGACTAGCGGTAAGTCTAATGTGAATACTTAACAGCAATGTAATTCTCACGCGTAAAGTATGAAAATACTTGTTACTAGTACTTTTTTTACTTTTCACAAAGATTTTTATCCTTCTACATAGTATGCACACTGTTAGATAAATATGTTGAGTTCAAGTGATAATCTCTAGTAAATTTACGATATTCAGAGTAAACAGCTTTCCACGTTGAAAAGAATAGTAAGAGTGCGAAGTTTTGCAATGGAATCATATTTACGATGGAAGAATACAGTAATTTTACCAGATTTTGAAGGACAATGGCCAGAATAAGACGTATCTCCAGTAAATGTGCTATACTTCATCAGGCAGAAGCCATTACAGTACACTGCGTGCACTAGATGGATTTCTTCAAAGTTTGCATACACTGATATTAAAAATTAAGGAACAATCAGTGAATTTACACGAAATAATCAGTTCATTTCATTTCTACTAAGGCACGACGTAAAATTGATGTGACACTGTAAATTAACATTTTTTCTTGTATATTTCAGGAGTCAGTAAATTTACAAATTCTCATTTGAATTTTATTACAAATTGCAGAAGGAGATAGAAAAATGAGATAAGCTTGGAAGCGAGGAGGATATCATTATTACAATATTTGTAAATAGTCATATTCGCATTTTTCGTATGATGAGTGGCAGAATATTTAGTCTGGAGACTTCAAATTGTACAAGATTTAGATCCTAAAGATACAAAGTTTCGTATTGAATTTAGATGTAATCATTGGGTTATTTCATGAGATATTTAAGAAAAGTAATTTTCCTACGAATACTCATATTGTGAAGGTTATTCAGCCGATTTTATCAAAATTGAATCGAATAGAATCATTATGATAATAAAAAATATTTCTATTTTGAATTTCGTGAATGGAATGTTGCTTGAGCTTATCGATATTCTTGAGAACATTCGTAAGTCTGATAGAGAGAAGTATCCCGAGTAGAAATTTGATATCTCCATTGGCTCTCCTTTACGTCTCCCTCGAAAAATAGAATTCTTTCACGACTCCTCGTTTTCCAATGAATCTCCTTTGATGCTCCAAGGAGGCCTTCGAATATTGTTCCCATTACAGTCGAACTAGCAAAAGAATGTACGTAGAGATGAATTCTTTTTCGGCAGAGCTTCTCACGTCCATTCTTTTGTTACGGCAACTTTAGACAACTATGAAATTTTCAGACGAATTGATTTTGTTCCATTATTTTTTTTGAGGATATTCTTCCTTGCAGCTCTCGAAATTCCCTACAAAACCGGATTTAAGCACAATCGCCATATCTCCCCTGGTTCCCGAGATATTCCTAAGAGATGAAATGATAAGAAATAGCATCATGATGCTTTATCTCTAAACTATTGTTTTTTCTTCAATTATTTTAATACTATCTCGAAAACGAAGCGAGATAGGTTGATGGTATCTCGAACTGTTTTTGTAGCTCTCAAAATTCTTACAAAAAATATTCAGACAAGAATGGCTTATTTCCATTAGTTTACGGAAAAAAATGGATTTATGGTGTCATAAGTTGACTTTATTCATCGACTTATTTTTGTAACCGTTCTTAAGGAAATATCTTGGAAATTAGTCGAACTTACTTACTGTTCGAACTTACTGTTCGAGATATTCCCAAAAAACTGATAAAGATAGTTGACTTATTCTGTTTATTGCATCTGAGTGAATTTCATTCCCAATTTTTTTCGAAGCATACCTCGGAAAGTAAACGAGATAGAGCAATTTCACGGTTGGACTCCAAGTAGTACTTGAATGACTTCTTATGCATTAATAACTTTCTCATAGCTTTCGATTTTCAATAATTCACAATCACGGGATGGATTATCCTCCCATCTCAACTAGAGAATGAATTCCCTTATTAAGTGATTTACACGCCTTCACCTTAGATACAATTTATTCATAATGAACTGATATAAAAGACTAGACTTATAACCCAATATGAAAACATACACTATCAAGTGTTTCAGGATAGTCGCGCGGACTAAATCAACATCGAGCAGAGAATCATCAGAGCAGCCCTGGATCGAATCCTAGCGCCGGCAGGAAGAATGATCAACATCTCGAGAACCACGTGACCGATTCGTTTTTTTCTTCTTTCGTGTATTTCGTGTAAAAAATCACAAGGGACAGATATTGCCTTTGTAATCAATATATTAATAGCCCTATTATAAAATTAAATATGCATTGGATAGCCGCTCTTCATAGAACCTCCATGAAGGAGAGCTTGAGGAGGATTTAAGAAGTTCTCCTCAATTTTCTCGTTTTATTCTCCTCGACGAATTTTAGGAAATAACTACATCGAAGAGGATGAACGAGGCCTTCAAAATACTTTGACCGGATAGGAGACATGATCCTCCAATAAGTCTCCAAATTCTCCCGATCCAAAACATTTGGAGAAGCAAAGGAGCATCAAAATTTTGACTCGGGATGTTTGATATTTCTAGAAGGAACTTACATTCGTAGAATTGGCAGAACCTGAAACTATATAATAATATTAACGCCGATCTTATATAATCATAAAATAACCCTAGTCAGAAATTTCAAGGCGCTAGAATAGGCCATGATTTCATGCCTCGATTACAATCGGAGCCTGAATTACTACTCTGTCTCAATTTTTGTGAGGAGTGTGCGCACTCCTCACATTGCATCCCACGGTCTAGGTTAGAATGCTCTGTCGAATGACAGATGTAATAATTACATTACTTATTTACTATTATTATGCGTATGTTTAATTCAAAATCTTACGATCATTCGAGAAAACCGTCAAATAAATATGAATAGATATCGTTTGCAGTGTTAATGCTAACATTGCTCCTGTTTTATTTCTTGTGAATTAGTTATAATTCCATACATACTATAGGGTAATTCCGGGTGAGACGGCCACGCGGGAGAGACGACCAGTTGAAATAACTTTTAAAAGGCAGAAAGGAAAAATCTGAGACTTGGTATATTCGAAGAGGGATCAAAGACGCACCTGATCAGGTATTCGTCGACCGACCCCCCTCAAAACCATCCCAAAAAAATAGGGGTCGGT
>JABSMS010027651.1:0-10196 GCA_018902275.1 Aleiodes sp. PSUC_FEM 10030003
GTGCAAATTTCACAGTATTTTTTTTTTATTCATTCAATTCCTTTTGGTACTACTGGGACTTCAGTTTTATACCTCTCAATGCCTGCCTTTCCTCCTTCTATTTCCCTTCATTTTTCCTGCACCGCATTCGCCTAGAACAGGGGGAAAACCTTTATGAGGAAAACCCCAGCCAGTGCAGTCGACCGATTGTATGAAGCCTTGATGTATCTCTTTGTCACACTGACGAAAGAGACACAGCAGTTCTTCATACTCGTGCCTACCGCCCAGCACTTTTTGTACAAATCTGTGCCCGGCCAAGCGGTCACCCATCCAAGTAGTAACCACGAGTAGCGTTGCTTAACTTGGTGGGTCCGCCGAAGCCGAACTCAGACCGCACAACCATTGCTGTCGGTTTTCAAATTTTACAGTATTTTTTCTCCATATGCAAAATGTTGTTTGTGGAATTGGAGCTAAACTGGTTGAGTACTTTTCGAGAAAAAATAGAGTTATCAAAAAAATCGTTTTTACCAGGTTTTCCCGCAAAAATTGTCTCACAGCCCTTACTTTGAGCGATGATATTTATTTCATTTGAACTCATAATTTGGACTCGGGGTAAATTTGCCTCCGACTTGTTGTTCAACGATCACTTCGATTCGAGTGATTTTCAGTTCAGAGTTCGTCACCACGATCACTCAAGAAATATTTGAGTTGAAGACTTCTAATTTTGCGCGTTGAGGTGTCTAATGGAGGTTAAGGTTCAGATTGAAATCGAGCGATATCGCTCTAGTAGCTCCTGAAATATTGACGAAAAACTATTCAAAGAAAAAAGGTCATATCCCCGAAACTATTCAATCAATCATATTCTAATTGAGTTGAAAAGATCCATCTCAAGAGCCCAACAAATGGTGAGAATTTCAAATTTTTCAAACGAAGACTTCTGTACAAGTATTCAAAAAATTAGTTTTTTCAGAAATTTCGATTTTTCTCTATTTTTCCTGTATGAACACTCGCTTTTCTTATTTTATTATTATAAAGCAGACAATTTTACCTACAAAATGAGCCTATCTTCTTCCGGATTTGACAATGAGAAAAAATAGAGATACTGTGTGAAATTTGAATTTCAATTCTTCGATTTTTGAATTTCTTCGTGGAATCTTAGTTTTGTGATAGAAAGATTGATTTTTCTTTCACACGCGAATTCTATTCAATGGAAATGTCTAATTATGACAACTCTAAGAATGATCCATTGGGTTTTGTTACTCGCAAAAATCGAAAATGGCACTTGATTCGGAAGCATTCTGCCAATCGTAATGACAGAATATTGAATATCGCACTGGAAACGGGGTTTCGAAATTACGCATACGTAGTTAAGTTCTCACTTGTTATTTTACCTAACTTCAGAGTACAATAACTTAATTTGATCCATCCGGCCATTTTTTTTGTTTCATTCGATTGAATTTTCGAAAAAATTAAAGGATCACGTTTTTCTTCCTGAAAAAGTGATGGTCTCTGAAGGAATGAGTGAAAAAAAAACTTTTTGAAATTTTGAAAAAAAATTATTTCTGTTTTTTCGTAACTGTGAACGCTGATTGCGATAAAAATTTGAAAAAATTGAGAGAAAATTTCATTTTTCCCAATTATTTCAGAAATTATCAGCGCTCAAGAGAAAAAATCATAATCCCTTAATTTGTTCAAAAATTCCATCGAATGAAACAAAAAAATGGCTGGGTGGATGACATTGAAACTTCGTAGGGTTTTTGTAGGTGTATTGAACTTTGAATCGATATTTTTTAGTCAGCGCTTGATCTTCCAAACAGCCAGCAACCGCCGTTTTTTGTTGCTCTTTCAAATTCATGTAAAGACTGGAGAAAATCTTTTTTGAAAAAAAATAATAGCCCAACCTTGTAAGAATTATCCAAGAAATTGATCCAAGTTTCTGAAACCCATCTTCAGTTCTCTGTGTGACCACAGGTTGTTGAGATAACGATAATGAAAGACAAAATGATCCATTTTCATTCAAAGTCCGATAGCTCAGCGAGAAGTGGTCGTACCAAGGTCTTTAAAAAAAGAAAATGAAGCTGAATGAACAAGTTATCCGGCCCATATGGAGGTTAAACCAGAAACAAATCCTAAGTCCGTAGTCCAGAAAGAAAAACAAAAAAAAATCGAAAAATTTTCATCGGTGGTTTTCTCAAGATCACTAGAAAATCACTGACGCTAAAAAAATTCGAAGTTCAGTCCCAAAGACTAGAGACTTGGAGCTGCAATTTCCTTTCTTTTAATTCGCCGTACGACCATTTTCCTCTAAGTTACGGCCAGTTGAAAATCACCAAGAAATTTAGAATTTTTCTTTGATCCCTCAATTTTTTCCACTAATTTAATAATGATCGATTTCCTTTCACTGGAATCTCTCTTCCTTTCAATTACACATCTATAAACAAAGGGAATCGTTCTTTTGTTGTAGTTCTGCTTGAAAAGAGTAAAAAATTGCAGAAGCGAGGATGGGATTTCGTTCTATTTATTCAGGTCAGCCTTATAGGTTTTTTTGTTTTTTTCCAATCATATCAATTATTGCTGAATTATTATAAGCAATTGCAAAAATTCTTATCATACGAAAATTGTTTCCATGACATTATTCCTCATGTGGGCGTAGTGAAATAATGTACCCGTGTATTTCTATATAATGATCCTTTTTCTTCTCAAATTGAAGTGACTAGTGTTGTGAATCGACAGAGTAGGCTTTGTGTTAGAAAATGATTGTAAAGAATAAATAGAGACTAAATATTAGAGACACTAAGTTTATAAAATCCCTCAATCAGAAGTGTGAACGGAAAAGTGTTGTTCTTGCTTGACATTTTCATCACGTTTTTGTTTAGGTAATGCTAGAGGTATAAGGGTTTCTGGGAAAAGTGCGGGTGGCCAAGGGTGGCTCACAGAGAGGTCATTCTTTGGACAAAGAGTGTGTTGAATTAGATTAAGTGTGACTGAGAGAAACATTTTTAAATAAAGAGAGAACATGAGTTTTAGGTATGGATGGGAGGTTGAAGAGGGAGTCAGTTCCGATCCGGCCGATGACGAGAGAAGACGTGAAGGAAATCAGTTCTCATTAGGCATTTCCGTGTATTCGTTATTATAAATTTAAATATAATTCCTTTTATCCATTTAAAATAAATATTTCCTGTTCCTCAATGATATTTGATCCTACAAATTGGAGGCTCGTCCGTGATCATTTCGAGGGAACAGTGATATTTTAACTTGGTGAAGAAATTAAAGAAGTCAAGACGTGACAAGTGGTGTCAATTTGTGTCAAGAGATTTGCCGAAGGTGCGTACGGTACACAATAGGCAGACGGCCATTCAACGATTTTTTGTGTAACGTACATAGGCTGTCAAAATGACAACTTCTACAGGCGCGAAGTATGAAGAGCTAGACGTTGAAACGTTGAGAGCTAAGCTTCAAGTGCTTCGGCAGTCGACGAAAGGCGCCAACGCTGTGCTAGTTAAGCGGTTGAGGAAGCTGGACGGAGCAGATGATGATGAAGAAGAAGAGAGTGAACACGAAGATGATTTGAACACTCTGAATGTTGGCAAGCTAAAGACTCGATTGCGTGCGTTACAGCTCAAAGTTACGGATGAAAAGGCAGCACTAGTCGAACGCCTGAGATCAGCAGAGGTGAAATTAAAAGCTGATAACAAAAAAAGTGAAGATAGTTCAAACCAAGTAAGTGATGTTGACAAGTTGAAGGCTAAGGATTTGAAATCGCGACTCACTGAATTGAGACTAAACACGACGGGCAAGGAACCAGAATTGCGAACAAGATTGAAGGCAGCTTTGCTTAAAAATGATGAAAAAAATCCGGAGAGTGATGACAGTTCTTATGAAGATGATTCAACCGACGGGCGCAGTCCAGACGAGAGCGGTGGAAGGTATCGCGTTTACGGTTATCGTCCTACATTAACTTTCAAAGACGTTGAAGATGCGTCGGAACGGTTCAGTGGAGATGGGAGTCAATATTCGACGTTGGTTTTTAACCTTTGCGGAAACCGCGGAAATGTGTTCATGATCAGAGGCGCAAAAGGTGATTTACATAAAGAAGCTTTTAGATGGATCTGCTAAGTTATTTGCAAATTATGAGTGTCATGCTAAGCGATGGAGTCAGTTAAAAAAAGGGTTAATTAATAAATTTTCTAAAACAGTGAGCAGCAAAAAAGTTCATGAACAATTGAGCAATGTGAAGAAGAGAAGTGACGAAACATATGACTCATATGTTTATTGTGTACAGGAGATGGCTAGTCACGGTGCTGTAGAGATAGAAGCTCAGTTACAGTATATCATTGACGGTATACCAGACGAAGAAGTCAACAAAACAATTTTGTACGGTGCAGCAACGGTGAAAGAGTTAAGAAAGAAACTGAAGCAGTATGAAATGTTGAAGAAAAACTCCAAGGTGAGACAGGTATGAAGCAGCCACAGAAGAATGATAAGATTGATGAGACGGAGAAACCCAATCAAACACGAGACGGCGGAAAAAATAAACATTGTTTTAACTGTGGTGATAAAACGCATATCAGTGATGGCTGCCCGAACTAGGCGAAAAGACCGAGGTGTTTTCATTGCAATGAATTCGGACATGTGTCAACGACGTGCACGAAAGAAAAGAAGACCTCCAGGGGAGAAAAGGCAAAAGAAGGAAAGGGAGAAAAACCTCGATGTGATGCCTTGAAATCAGGGGATAACAAGACTTATAAACAGGTCAAAATGTATTGGACCAATACAGCTTACTGCTGTATTGGACTCAGGTAGCGACTTGCATCTGGTGGTCAAGTTGTTATGTGAGGCTCGGAGCCCCGAAACTGAGTGTAAAGACAATTACCTTTGATGGTGTTGGTGTGGTTAATCAACGAACGTTAGGACGATTCAAAGCCGATATAAAAATTGACCGGTTAATATTTAATTTTGACTTCGATTGGGTTCCAGATCAATTTCTCGGACACGATCTCTTAGTGGGTGGTGAATTATCTGACCATGCCGAGATGTGCGTAAAACATAGGCAAGCTGTGTTGAAGAAAATAGACTCAAGTGAAAATCTAGGTGAGACAGATGACACGTGCTGGAAAGAGGTGTTGAAAGTTAACGTGTGTAATGTGAACGAAAATGAGTATGATGTTTCGATTCAACACATCACTGATCCTGAGCTGAAGAGTGAATTAAAAGAATTGGTAGAAAATTATGTGCCGAATAAAACGAAGGACACAGGTGTAAAAATGGAGATTATGTTGCAAGACGATGTGCCTGTATTTCAGAATCCCCGACGATTCTCAGCTCAACAAAAAAATAATGTAAATGAAATAATTGAGAAGTGGATAGATGAAGGTGTAGTGAGAACAAGTGTATCCGACTATGCTAGCTCTATAGTCTTGGTTGAAAAAAAGAATGGACAGATGAGACTTTGTGTTGATTATCGTTCGCTCAATAAGAAAATTATTGAGGATAGAAACCCGTTACCATCAATCGAGGATCAGTTGGATCGATTGCAAGACGCGCGAATATTTTCCACTTTAGATTTGAAAGGCGGATTCTTTCATGTTCCGGCCGAGGATGAAATTATCAAGTATATGGCGTTCTTGGTACCAGATGGGCACTATGAATTTTTGAAAGTACCTTTCGGATTGTGAAATTCATCAGCAGTTTTCCAAAGACATGTGAGAGCAGTTTTTCGCCCATTGATAACGAGTGGTGTAGTTTTAGTCTATCTAGACGATCCGATTATTCGTGCCAAAGACAGGAAAGAAAATTTGGAAAAATTGAAAATTGTGTTAACTACGGCAAGCGCGTACGGTTTGGTGATCAACTGGAAGAAGTGCCAATTACTGGTGGAACAAGTAGAATATTTGGGGTACATTGTGGAGGATGGACAGATTGTACCTTCCAATAAAAAGACATTAGCGGTGGCAAATTTCCTAATACCAAAGACAATAGAACCGGTGCAAAGTTTTTTCGGACTTACGGGGTATTTCAGAAAATTTATCCATAAATTCGCTATTCATGCACGGCCCTTGTCTCAGCCATTAAGAGATAGTGTTAAATTTGAGTTCCGTGAAAAGCAAACGACATCATTCGAGAAGTTGAAGTCAGCGTTGACTGAAGGGCCCGTTCTGAAGTTGTATCGTGTTGGTGCGGTAACAGAGTTGCAGACAGATGCTTGTATGGGTGGATTAGGGGCGATATTACTTCAGGAAATTGCTAAAGATGGAAAATTACATCCTGTGTATTATGCGAGCTGGAAAACGACGGCTGCTGAAGAAAAGTATACCAGTTACGAGTTAGAGATTTTGGCAGTAGTGAAAGCGTTAAAAAAGTTTTGGGTATATTTAATAAACATTGACTTCAAGATTGTGACAGACTGTGAAGCGTTCGTGTTGACAATGGAAAAGAAAGATTTGTGTTTAAGGGTATCTCACTGGGCGTTACTGATAGACCAGTTTAACTATACTATTGAGCATAGACCTGGTACGTCCATGCATCATGTTGACGCGTTAAGCAGAAATCCAGTCGAAGTTCTGTTGGCGAAGGAAAGCCGAGGCGGATTAATTGAAAAAATTCAAAAGGCACAAATGAATGATCCTGAATTAAAAAAAGCAATTGAGTCAGTCCGAAATGGGAAAAGCAATGACTTTTCGATTTCAAGAAAAAGTGTTTTATATCGCGTGAGCAATGGAGATGAACTCCTACTTGTACCGAAAGCCATGCAGTACGACATTATCAAGCAGGCTCACCAACAAGGACATTTTGGGTGGAGTAAAATTGAGTTCATGCTAAAACAAGAATATTGGTTTCCCAATATGTGACAAAAAATTCAAAGAGTTATTGACAATTGTGTGAAATGTATACTAACAGAGAAAAGACGTGGGAAGACTGATGGATTGTTAAATCCTATTGAGAAAGGAACTGTGCCATTAGACACTTATCAAATTTAGACCCAATGCCCTCGACGAGAAAATCTTACAATCATTTGTTTGTAATTGTGGATGAAATCGACGACAGCGGAAGAACCAATAAACAGACTCAAATTACAGGCGGTAACTTTTGGAAATCCCAGACGTGCTATCAGCGATCGGGGTGCAGCATTCACAGCTAAGATGTTTGGAGAATACTGTGAGGCAGGAAAAATTGAGCATGTTTTAATCACGACAGGTGTACCTAGAGCGAATGGTCAAGTAGAAAGAATGAACCGCATAATCATCACTATCTTGTCGCTATATAGTAGTATAATAAACGCTATATAGTGGAGAAGGTTGGTGAATACGAGGGCCTCAATGGCACGAGTTCTGCAGCTGATTTCTTGGAGCCCTGGTTTAAGGCAATAAAAGATTATGACGAATGGTTCACTGATGATGAAGACAATACTCCAGAAGAAAAGCACAAACAAGGATGAGCATAGTATCGAGGACGATACTAGTGTGTCGAATTGGATTAAGTGTGACTGAGAGAAACATTTTTAAATAAAGAGAGAAAATGAGTTTCAGGTATGGATAAGAGGTCGAAGAGGGAGTCAGTTCCGATCCGCTCGATGAGCAGAGAAATCGTGAAGGAAATCAGTTCTTATTAGGCATTTTCGTGTATTCGTTATTATAAATTTAAATATAATTTCTTTTATCCATTTAAAATAAATATTTCCTGTCCCTCAATGATATTTTATCCTACACTTATATTATTTACAATTTGGAATCATTCGTTAAATGAATTTTTTGTCACTCACTTCTACGAGAAGTAATTTTTTAAGCAATAAGATAATCAAAATTTGCGCGAAGATCTCATGTTCATACATGCATTTTTCGAACGCAGATGAATAGAAAACTCATGATCTACGAAACTTCAGCCATTTTCCCGAATTATGTAAACTAATACTTAAAAGTAACTTTTAAAAGTCTAATGGATGATATTAAATAAAGTGTGCGGTAAATAATGGTTACGGTAACACGCAGAGATGCCATTTCCTCGTGAATCAATTAAATTGCAGTCGAAAAAGAAATTAATGTCGGCATGAATTGTTCCTTCAATTTCGTGAGAAAGCATTTCCAAATCCTCCATAATATCAGAATTAATTTCATGGATTTTTTTTTGAAACAACAATTTTTCCAATTGTGTCGAACAATTTAGAAACAATTGATAACGACTAGAAAGAAACAAAAGATACTGTATTCTTGCCGGAGAAATATTGAACGAGATCCCATACTTAGTACTGATTTTTTCTTAGTTTCTGAAAAAAAACAACAGTGAAAGAAAGATTTCTTTTTTTTCTCGATTTTTAATCAAAACAGAAAAAAATTAAGACAAAAGGGAATCGATGAAATTCATTTAGAAGCGAAGGACGAACAACTCTCTTTCTATTTCATCTAGATGCAATGAATTGTTTGAAAGTTATTGTATCCGCAATGTAAGGGAAAAGTAGAGGATAAAATTTTTCAAACGGGGACGAAAACTTGAAGAATGGGAGAAATAATTTTTTCTTTACTGAAATAGTTTTTTCCGAGTTTTCTCAAACTAGTATAGTTTTTTTAATTTTGAGAATGATTTTTAATTGCAAAAATTTATTTGTTCATCAAATATCGCTTCCCGAGTTGACACCGTGAAGAGCACTTTTTTTTAAGCACTCCACGTGCTTCACGTTGAAAAACTCTCAATAACAGGACAAAACGTTCAAGAAATTCGTTGTGGAACATTTTATATTGTACAATTTTAGTATTCTGTTTGTTTCCCGTATCTGCGATGGTCTCCAGGTTAATAGCACACAAATGAAATTTTCGTGCGACTCATTCAAATTACGGGATAAAAAAATTAATTTCAGTACGAAATTGTTTCAAAAATATATTTAAAGAATGATTCCAAATTCTGATTAATATGGAAAATAATGCCCTAGGAACTATTTTCGTATACTATCAGTTTTTGCAATCGTTTATAATAATTTAGCAACAATTGATATGGTTAGAAGGAAGAAACCCTGTATTGCTGGTCGAAATAAATAAAACGAGACCCCATCCTCACTTCTGCCATTTTTTTAATTTTATCAAACGAAACTACAAGAAGGATTTCTTATGCTTATAGATTTGTAATCCAAAGGCAAAGAGATTCCAGTGGGAGGGAATCGATCCTAATTATTTAGAAGAGAGAGATGAACAATTCCACCTTCATTCCACCCACATTCGATGAATAGTTTAAAAGTTATGGTACTACGAAGTTAAGGGAAGGAAACCACAAAGGAAATTTGGTAGTAAAATTGAAAAATGGAGGAATTGATTCTTCGCTACGGGAATGGCTTCTTCCAATCTTTTTCAGAGTAGGGGGGCAATTTTTTCAAATTTCGAGAATGATTTCGACTTTCAAAAATTCATTGGTTAATTAACCATCGCTTTTCGAGTTAGCAGCGTGGAGTGTTTTTCTTATTGCGCTCTCACGCGTTCTGCATTCGACAAATATCCATAATAGGATGTTATGACTGAACGACCAACAAATTTTTCGTAGAGAATTTAATGCTCTACACTTTTGTTCCCATGAATTTCTTCCGTATCTACAACCGTTTTCAAGTAATGAGCAAACAGAGGCATTTTCCTTGGAATTCCATCGAATTTTATAGATATAGAAAATCGCATTTTATAGATATACAAAATGACTTCGACATCACACAATTTTTCTAATCTTTCGGACAAATTTCTTTTATGTTCCATAAAATGAAGAATAATGTAAAGGAAAAAAAAATCTGTATTGTTGGCCGGAAAAAATTTAATGAAATACCATAGTTTCCATGAAGATACACGTTAATACTTCAATGTTTAACTAACGAATGCAGATCGATAAGATTCGTAAACAGCCCTCGACAACCAAACATCCACCTATTGTTTTATTCTCTTCAACATTTCCCCCCGATTAGTGGATTACATTAATTATTTACTCAATGAAATCCCTAAGATTTCGAGGCATTTCTGATGTTTTGGGGTGACACGAATTAATATCCCTGGACATAATCTCCCCGACGTTATCTACCCGACAAAATCGACCCCGACACAAGATCCCCACAACAAAATCACCCCGCGACAAAATTCCCCACAACGGAATCTCTTCTCAACAAAACGGCCCGCACTTAAATTATTTTTTATTTTTGGAAATTATTCGTAAAAGTATTACCGATGTTGCTTTAAGTCAAATTAATACTGGATTGA
>JABSMS010027662.1:0-10196 GCA_018902275.1 Aleiodes sp. PSUC_FEM 10030003
TTAAAATGGAAAATTAAATTTTAACATTAAAATATTTAAATAACAAAATCTTTGCAAAAATGATCGGTAACCTAAAGTCAAATTAGACTCAGATGATGACTGATGTGTAGCTTCCACCGTTCAAAGAAAATTAATAAAAAACAACATTGTCGAAGTATTTGGATATCCTTGAATTTAAGAAATTCTAATGAGATTATCTTCCGTATCGTGCTGTCAATACTTTCATAATTTTGCAGACAGATTCAGGATAGAAATAACCATACTCTATATTTTTTTTATTAATCGTGAGCTATTCAAAATCTTCTTAAGTTTTTGAATATAACTTAGAATTGGAGCAAGATACGAGAATGAAAGAGTCGAAAAATACAAGAAACCGGAGAAAACATTGGATTCTATCCTAATATGACATGATGCACCGAAAGATAGCCATAGAATTTCAATCTTCATCAGAACATGTCAAATTCTGATGCAATTGTTTTATGTCATATTTCGGCAAAAACTATGGGGAATTTATGTCAAAGTGTGACATTCTCCAATGAAAACATGTATCTGATAGATTTAAAATAATTGCATTAAAATTTTAATATTCTTATTCATATAATAATGAATTAAATAATTCACCACTGACCTACTTCTGTAAAACTTTTCCTAAATCATCCGCTTTCATTATCGAAATTTCTCTACATAATTTAAATATCATTATTCATATAATGCAGTGAATAATTCATCATCGATCTTCCTTCGATGAAATTTCCCATTAATTATCTATTTCCTTTATGGACATCTCTGGATTATTCAAATATCATATCTTTTTCATCATTTCAAATTATAAAAGAATTGAGGGTATGCGTAGAGTGAATGGACCATTGAATGAACGATCAAACTCATTTCATAATTCATAAATAATCGAAAATTTGGTAATCACTTAAATGAAGGATTATATCAATACTAACCTATATTCATTTTTCTAGAAGAATAATAAGTTACGCCCTTTCATTATTCAGCAAAAAAAGCCACTTATGCCCTTCCGATTCTATGGCGACGCTATGTTTGCGTACAAATAGACAAATATGGGTTCATGTTTTACTGCCCATAATCCGCACGAAAATATTATTTCTCCATAATTAGTGTTTCGAATTCAGAGACGTCTGAATTATAGTCAACATTCACGAGAAAAATCCATTGTCTTCCGATTTTTTTTATACAATTTTTTTCTAATTTTACCTCAAGTTATGAAAAAAAACTCCTAATGACACATTCTATTGGTGCTCATTAATCAATTGTAAAACATCAATGCTTGAAAACTTCAATTATTTTTGGGGCCTTGATTTCCTGGAAATTCGACAAATAATTTACGATGAAAGTGCGGATTTTATTTGAATATTTTTGTATCGAATAAATTTTCAAGAGATAAATTTCGTGAAATTTCAAGTTAAGGGGTGAGACGCAGGGGTGAAGACGTGAAAAGAGGAATATTTTCCATCATTTTTTTCCAATAATAATTGAGTTTATTTTATAAAACCGGTTACACAGTGTTGTTATGTCATGTTTTAATTTGACTTCTACGAAATTGAATGAAAAAAAAATTAATTATTCATAAAATATCGACATCTTTGTCGGAACCCCTTTCGCAAGGAGTCCTTCGCGGTGACCATCAGAACATCTTACTGGATCATCGAAAATGAAAAAACAACAAATAATATTCTTAGTTTAATAATGAATCTAGTCCTCAATCGGTTTTTTTTTTGAAAACTAACAAAATAGCGGCTTTTGTCAGTTTACTTCCGATTTTCAATCGAAAAATCCTCAAAATGAAAATCCTTCAATGAAGAACTGATTTTTAGTGTCATCGATAAGCAGTAAAACTTTCATCAAAATCCACCTAGTGGTTGTTGGATTATAGTAGTCACCGACTTGAAAACCATAGTTTTGAGGAAAACGCATTAAAAATTTTCCTATGTGAATATGGTATGATATTTCAATGAATTTTTGAGCTCGATCGATGAAGCTATTCATCCAATTATTTTGAAAATTTTCGGAACATAATACTTCAAGAAAATGCGAAAGAAAAAAATTGTTTCGAATTTCGAATAATTAAGAGTGAAGTTTCAATCCTCTTCCTCCCCGAAATAAAAATTTAGTAAACATTAATTTAAATGAACCCGCACTCTTCTTGAGTTTCGAAATGATTCCCATAACTTCAGCACCAAACATTTCAATACGAATATAATATACAAATTATTCGACACTTCCAGCCGCCTTGGTCCATGGATAGCGAGGAGAAGAACACCTGAGGTACAAAAAAAGTATGAAGAAATTGGTGGTGGCTCGCCAATTTTAAAATGGACTAATCTTCAGGGCGAACTTCTGTGCAAACAATTAGACAAAATCTCACCGGAGACTGCTCCTCATAAGCATTACATTGCTTTTCGTTATGTAGATCCTCTTACTGAGGAGGCGCTCCAACAATTAGAAGAGTAAAAAATATTCAATTACCTTGAACTCGCTCGTTATGATATTCCTCTAATTTCCTTTTGTTTCAAGGGATGAAGTTGAGCATACGGTGATATTCTCTCAATATCCACAATACAGCTGTGCAACAACGGGCTCCAGCTTCAATGCCATTTATAATTACTACAAATCCAGGTAAAGAAACGAGAATATTCAACGCTGCTTGGAATTTGATTTCATCATTTACGGATCTTCTTTTCTCCAACAGAGAGCTTCCGAAAAATATGACGATGAGTATTATCGATCGATGGCCAACGCATCCACTCCTCGCTAAAACTTTTGCTGAAAAAATCCGAGCAGAATTGAGAGAATTTCCTGAGGATGTTAGGGATAATGTTATCATACTGTTTTCTGCACATTCACTTCCTCTTAAGGTAATTAAATTATAAAGAAAATTGATTTTCTCACGAAATAGAATAGCTTAGTCTGAGATATATCAGTTAATCCTTTTCAAATATGCATTTGTGTAATTTCGGAAATTTGCTATTTCAACGAAGTAATCCCGCGCAAAATCTTTCGAGGCTCTTAATTATAAAAGATTTTGTATTTTGTTGAAAGGTTTTTTCATCAAACAAGTTGCACATTATTTGTACTTTTTCCCAATTAAAAATATTGTTGAAGCATTCCATCAATTTCGTTAAAAAGTTATGCAAGAATCGTCATTTTCTTCGTTATCACATATTTGAAAATAATATTGAATTTATTTTCAATACTTAATGCACGTTAATTGATTGTACAACACAAATGGCTATCGCTAAAAAAATTTTGAATATTCTATTTTATTTACAGGCAGTAAACAGAGGCGATACATATCCAAGTGAAGTAGCTGCTACCGTACACATGGTAATGAAAGAGTTGAATTACAAAAATCCTTATCACTTGGTATGGCAATCAAAGGTAACGCATTAATTTTAATATAAAAAAAATTCGCATAATTCATTTGCTTCAATCAGTTATAAATAAACAAATGCCTCGAGAAATTTTTAAATTAAATTCCTCACTCAGGGTTAATTAATAACCATGAACTTAGTTTGCTTCAATTGAACAGCTCAAGTCACTAATTTGCTGTTTCGATGATAGACCATAAACTTGTGTGATTTTTTTATCGCTAAGTAGATGAAACATGTGAACACTTTTTTTCATAAAAAGATAAACGTCAAGACGCGTGCGCATCTTTCTTTATCATCAAGCTGTAGAATTCGCAAAATTATTAAAGAAATTTGACAAATCATTTGGGATGTCTTTTCGTTTATGGATTTTCATAATTTTGAGACCTCGTGAATCATTGACAAAAACAATATCATTTGGCAATGTACAAAGTATGGAGAAAGAATTGGAATGATCAATAAAATTGAGAGATTGAGTCTACTCCCCTTAAAAATTTCGAACGTTTTATGCACTGGATGAAAATACAGTTGAAGCCATTGATCTGTTTCTCAGACATTGTAATTTGCAAATATAAACAATTAGTCTTTTTTTTATGAATTTATGATACAAGTTACACTGAGTGGTACAAATCAAGCATTTTGAGGTATTTAATTGCTTTGATTCGCCCTTCGTCGGAGTCTAGTAGTTGTTCCTAATTTATTGGCATGGATAATTGATTCCCGAAGTTTTTGTATTTTTGGCATTCTATCAGGTGAGCTACCAATAGATTCTCTCCACATTTTGAGCATTCGGAGGGAGGGAGTTTTGTGATCAAGTGTATATGACTAAAATTTGTATGATCAATCCTTAGTGTACAGATTATTGCTTCGTGCCTTTGGGTTAACGTTCGGGAAGGATCGATTTTCAAAGTATTATTTCGTGTTCGATGCAATTTTGTATCTCAGGTTCTCCATTTTTCATAAATTAGTGATTTAAAAATGTAATGAACATGTATAGCTAATAAACCTTCTCCAAGCTTTCAAAAGCTTAAAAAAATATTCACTGAATCCGTTACAAGAAATAATCTCTCTCGATTTTTTAATCGCTGCATCAAAAGAGCAATTTTCAATTAATGAGAGTGAATGGAAAAACTACATTGTAACAAAAGAAAATGACAACAATTGATGTATAAAATTATTTAGGTTGGTCCTTTGGAATGGCTTGGACCATTGACCGATGCTGCACTCCGTGGATATGTTAAACAGGGAAAAAAACATTTTATTTTGGTACCAATTGCATTCGTTAATGAACACATCGAGACACTCCACGAAATGGACATTGAATACTGCGATGAATTAGCAAAAGAGGTGAATTATATATTTCATTTGTTCCATTAAATGCACTAAGTGAAGGAGTAAAATTAGATGATTCAATCTGACATCTACACTAATGTTTTTTCAATGAGAAGTAACTGAATGCGACCTGCTAAAAGAGGTCCTCGAGATTCTTGTAACTCCATTACTTCCCATGATATTTTCTAGAAGAATTGATTCATCTCGTCTTATCACTTTGCTATTGAATTCTTCATTCGAATTTAAAATGATCATTTGTGATTTTATTTTGTAGCTGGGAATTGACAAAATAAGAAGAGCAGCTGCACCAAATGATCATCCTTTATTCATTGATGCCCTCACTGATATTGTTACCACTCATTTACAATCTAAACAGCCTTATACTCCTAAATTTATAACAAGGTGCCCTCATTGTGTCAATGAAAATTGTGGACTAAGTAAGAATTGGTTTAAAAAAACCTGTAGTTTTTAATTGCACAATGAAATTGTTAATTATTGGTCGAGGTTTATTTTTTTCTGTAGATTAGAAATTTCAGTTTTATAAAAACCAGTCTGGAGTATTAAAAAAATGGGTTTTCTTCATTTATTTAAGTAAAATGGCAACGCTGGTAGACAAATTTGCTTTTCCACATTGCGCATTTAATTTCCATTTTTTTTGTAGATTTCTTTCTTTTTTCTGTATAACTAAAAAGCATGATTCAATCTGGGCTTCTGGTATTTCCAATTATTCTCCGTTTGTTTGATTTTTTCGTTCATTCTACTTCATGCGGGAGTTGCAATTCTCAGCGAAGTAATTACGGGCTTTATGCACATTATTTTCATTCTTTTTTGCTCTGCTCGCATTTTTCATTATCTATTTTTATACAGTTCGGAGGCGCCATCTAGTGTTTATTCGGTGATAATAACGAAAACTTCGGGTATACTCGGCTTTTCAGTTCGGTTAATACCGGTGCATCTGTGCGCCACAACAATGGTACACAAAACTAAACGGCGCACAGTTGCCCCTCTCTACTTTACTCACTTCATTCTGTTAAATTCTACTGACTCCTTTACTCCAGTATGTGTCATGCTTTGGGGGTGTGCGGTACTGTGATGGCGGCGACAGTGCGGTTGAAGATGCAATGCGGCACAATATTATCACATATTATTTTAATTTTTATTGTTTTGTGCGATATAAACAATGTTAGTGGTATGTTCGAGCATCGTCATTGCAGTCACCAGCATCCGAAAGCCCACGAGGTATGTAATGTGATGTTTTTTTAAATTTTTTTCGTAATATTTCTCGTGTTGACAGCGAGGGGTTGATGTGTTCTTACATCTAACCTCTTCTTTTTTTGTCCTTCACAATTCACACTCACTCTCTCTCATTCTCCCGTCGTTCTTCCATCATGCTTCACATTATCCTCGTTACCGTGACAATAACCGGCACCCTTTTGTCTCATTATCGTCTCAGTATGTGCTAAAAAGCTTTCAAAGGACCGTAGAAACTCTTGCTATACGTGTTTCATCATTTTCTCATATTCAAACTCTGAAGGGAATTTTCTTCGTTACAATTTTTGCTAATGCACTTTGTGCAATGTCAAGATAATAGATGACACCGGTTCTTTTTCATTATTATGAAGTTACCGCGTGTGTACATCAAAGTGTCACGTGACTGTCGCTTCTCTCAACTCCAGTGTTTACGTATATTTACCACTGTTTACTCTCGCTTTTTCTTTTCATACCCAAGGCAGCTATAACTCCCAAGGTATTCACCGTTCACTACGTGCATACTCCATTATTATCCCACGGGATTGGGTTTGAAAAAATAATATTCACTATTACTACTCAATATATATGTCACAGTAGCGATGATTCGGAATTTCTTAAAACCGCGGAACACTTTCACAGTAAATTTCTTTATAGAAACTTTTTTTTTACTTGTTACGAGAAGTGAACGCTTCTAAGTCATCTTATTTAGAATCCTCAGCACGGAGTCACAGTGAAAGTTTTTTGTTTAACCGATGAATTCCCGTCGCCCGACGGTGTTGACAATCGTACAAAAGGTTGAACGATATGTATATATATAGTTCGCCGTGAATGCTTGACTACTGTGCTATAACATTCGAAGAATGTATCTGCTAGATAATGCATTGTTTCTGGATATAGTGGAGACAATAATCGAAGGATACTGCTCTTTCATTTGTTACTGCTCTGACAAATTAATAGTTCATTGCTGAGTTAATTATCAAAAATATCCTTCAGCATCTTCTCCTTTATTGCAATAGTATGTTGGATTTTTTTGTCTACTGATTGGTCAATCCTTTTTTTCATTATTGTTTTAATGAACATGCGAATTTCTATAAATTCGTCTGCTTTTGTTTCTGAAGTAAGTAAAGGCGCGAAAAAATATTGTGTCAAATTCCTCGATTCACGGAATTCTCGTTTACACATCTTCACATCTCATCTATTGATTCAATAAAAAAATCAAATTGCGGTACTTCACAAGTGACGAATCAGAAATATTTAATCATTTCTTTGTTTCGAAGACGAACAGATTATTTCAGGGAAATATGTTTCGAATATTATCAATACGAATTATTGAGGATTCGGATGGAAACTGGATAATTAATGGGACTCCAAAGTATCGATTGTATGCAACAGCGCTCAAATGAAGAATGATCGTGTTACGTAGTATTATCATAGAGATCGACAGTAAATTTTTGACTTTTTATTCGTCTTCTGACGGGTCAATCGATCTGGCAATTATTGATTCAATAAATATGCGAATTTCTATGAATGCGTTCGTCTTTGTTTTTGAAATGAACGAATTTGCTCAAAATATTGCCATTTTTTGGATCACGGAATTCTCGTTATCTGAACATCTTCTCTATTGATTCAATGAATTGATCGAATTTCCATACTTCATGATTGGATAAATCTTGATTAGTGTCTTATAGAATTTTTAGTACAAACTGCTCATGATGGGAAACACACACAAATAAAGAATGCATTTGACACAATTACAACGCTTATATTAAAATTGAGTTACGCCAGTTGGCAGGTATCTGATTCTACACACATTAATACACATAGACTGTAATGAAATAACATGCATACTGAAAGGATTATAATAAAGACATTTGAATCGAGAAAATTAAAAACTTCATAATGAGAGAATTGGAAGTTTTCAATAATTTCTTTGTGTTCAAGACGAATAGATTATTTTATAAAAATAAGTTTGAAGGTGACAAGTACAAATTGGTGAGAATGTTGATGGAAAACTTCATGAATAATAGGTCTCAGTGCTTAGTCCTTGTCTTAGTCCTTCATTATAATGTGTTTGATCTCATTACATCTTTTGAATTCATGTTCAACGTTGTCATTACAATCATATGTTTTTCATTTTGTGACTCAAAAATTTTACATTGATTCTGATGAATTGAAAACTGCTTTTCTCATTCAGTGATGAGAAAAATATGAAGCGATTCCGTATTTTGAGGTGATGAAGTTCCCGGAATTTCGGAATTTTAGGGATTCCAATCGATAATGCGGGAAATTTGACGCGAAACATTATGCAATGTAATCCTCGCTGGACCGATAAATAGTTCTCGTGAAGAAACAATAAATTTATTAGTACACCTTGATAAACATCATTTCATTTCTACGTTTAATAATGACATCTGCCAAGTGAATCAGTAAAAACTTTTTTAATAACTTGAAACTCTCGAATGGATTCCTTGACGGAAAATTTTCATTTCAACACTTCATAATTTAAAAATCTGTTTTTTTTTCTCCTCATTCAAAGTGTAATAATGAGCACTCTGATGAGCGACACAGATGAGCTCTGACTCGTTGGTGTAATTTATTAAATTTGAATGAATTCAAAATTAAAGCAGTAGCCGAAATGGCTAATCCATCCATACACCATAATTACTTAGCCAGGCCAAGGAAAAAAAAAGTTTCAATAATTATTTCTTGAAGATCCAACCAATTAAAATTCCTTGATAATTGAATGACGTTTTATTTTGGCAACTGAGTTATTCATTCTATTTATTCTCTTCTCAAAATATCTTTACATTTCTCGGATAATTTTCCATTAATTTTTAAACCAACAAATATTTTTTATGTATCATTCTTGTGTTACGTCACTTCATTGGATAATTTTACTGATATCACTCCACAATTATTATCATTATGGAATTTTTTATTATCTATCATTGATAAGGTAGAGTGATCAATTCAATACTTAATAACAATAATATCGCTTATTAATTAGTCCGCTATAATTCAAGAAAATTATCTGTATCTATATTTTTTCCCGCCTATTTTTGTTGTACTTAGTCAAATAAATGTACTCTGAGAAGGACTCTGCATCGGAGTCGAAACGTCGGTACAAAGTTACCATTTATTCGTAATTCTCTTCTCCTCTTTCTTCCACCTATTTCTTCTAACCAATGCAGTGACCAAAAAGAGCCTTATCCAATTCACACAAACACTTTCAACAGTTTATCTCTAATTATTCCATTTTCCTGCTTAAATTTTCTTGGCTATTGAATATACTTTCCTGTTATGTCCAAAATGAACGCTGGCTATTTTCGTTGATTTTAATAGATATTTTCGAAGGATGGCACAGTTTTTATTTGTTTATTATGGGGTTGAGTCGTTATCTGGAGATTAATGAATATAAAAAAGAAAAATGACGTGAATAATCTCTACTTCCTTTAAAAAACATCAACTCCGCATTATATGAATCGAATTTCATCATTTCTCCTTGGAAGATTTTTTTCAATTTTAGATGAATAAAATGGACTCATTTTTTTTGTTGAGTCCAGTTTCAATTTTCACTGTTTATTCAGATAAAAAAGTGGGTTGTTCCCCTTTTTACGATTATTAATACTATTTCAGAACTTATACTATGTTCATATCATTAATGAACTCTCTTCCTATGTTCCTTTTTATTCTCAAATTGGTTTTATTTTCTAATAGAAATCTTTACTTATAGATTTTTCAAGAATTTTATTTTAACTTAACAGCTAACGTTAAGATTTTCTTTTATCCTAACTTTAAGCGATCATTCTGGTTGAGACGCTCGAAAAAAAGACAATTTTTATGAATTTTTTATGAAAATACTATGACATATTGATATGAGGTTTATTCAGCTCAACAAACTCACTTTTGAAAAATATAACAAACATCTGTATTTATTTTTTTTTACGCTTTTAACTCGTCAAAAAGTTGGTATGTCACTGGCGGTCTTGATAACTTGATAACGGCTCATCGAGATTGAAAAGATTAAAAACATTTAGGCTCAGTATATCAGTTACTCCAACGCATTCTATGGAAATTAATATTTATTGATAAATAACAAAATGACAGACATTCAAAGAAAAAAAAAATGAGCTCTTTTTCACCGTATTTGACCGAAGAGAAATGGTAAAAATGAAACTTTTGATTTGGTTGTAGAATGCGCTGAAGCTATCACGG
>JABSMS010027673.1:0-10192 GCA_018902275.1 Aleiodes sp. PSUC_FEM 10030003
ATTATATAAATATTTGAATTCCTGAGAAACACTTGGGTGGCTCTTCACAACTGACAAAATCTTCAATGTTGATCTTCAAGTTGACGATAAAATAATTTTCATTTTATTCAACTTTTATACACAAATTGAAGGGATGTGCAGATCAGTGGTCTTAAGGTTCACGTGATCGAT
Organism: Aleiodes sp. PSUC_FEM 10030003; assembly: GCA_018902275.1. Taxonomy (NCBI): domain Eukaryota; kingdom Metazoa; phylum Arthropoda; class Insecta; order Hymenoptera; family Braconidae; genus Aleiodes; species Aleiodes sp. PSUC_FEM 10030003. The sequence goes on from JABSMS010027673.1 coordinate 172, forward strand.
TCAATTTGTCTTGAAGCAATACAGTCCGTAATCACTGTCACAGGTGCACATTGTCACAAAAAAACCGAAGAACCGGAAAGAAAACTAAATAAAACAATGAAAATAAATAATCACGAGCTACTGTAGATAAAATCGATTAGGTTTAAAGCACGGCATTTGCTTGTGTATACGTCGGACATGTTTGTAAACATTTGAACTGTACTTTGATCTGTAATCACAATAGCTACATCGAAATCGTGTCTCGTTGAATTCACAGTGTCCTTGGGAATGACGCAGCATGCAATCCTTCGATAGAAAAGTTCTCGTGCATCCTGGACAGTGGTATCTTGTTTCTCCATCAATCATGTATCCTCCTAGAATAAATACAAAAGTTCATTAGAATAATTGATCTATGCTTATTTGTTGTGCATAACTTTTCCTCGGATATATTCATTTTTCATAGTAATCAATGAGAATCAATGAAACTTAAAAAGATGGATAAAGTAAGAGAAGTTTTCACGATTTTTCCAACAGTGAACATGTTGGCAATATTTCTAATTAAAAACGAGTGTGGAATAAGTCGAGGTGAGAGGCGTGAAGGTACAACAAAAAATACAAAAAGCACCACATGCGTAAAAACATTTGAATCTTCAAATGAATTCATTTGTTTCATGAAAACAATATATTTCAATTCCTAGTTTCATAAAATTATATATGATCTCTTAATTTTTCAATTATCGTGCGTAAAATTTTCGATTCTCATTATGAAATAGATCAATAAAAACTTCAATACTGTCATATAATTTGAAAAAAAGTTTAATCATTAAAATAATTTAATCAATGTAATCTCACTTCCTTCATGCATAACCCGAACATGTCGATAAATTGCCTGACTGAATTTACTTTTCATCTTGCAATAAGGACATTTGAATCTCGGTTTATAACCACACTGAAGACGATGATGTCTCCGCATACCGCCTCTAGTACGAAATACTCTCAAGCATTTTGGACACGGATAATCGCGCCTCAATTCTTTACCTTCTAATAATGGAACAACATTGTCACTCGTACTAAAACCCGTTAATGGTGGCTTGATATCTTCATCGGTGATTTCAATGCCTACATCCTCACCCCCGACATCTGTAATCAAAAGAAGAAATAAATGTTGAAAAAATTAGAAACGCCCATTAATATATTTTTCCGTAAATTACCTTCAAATGTAAATAATAGTTAATTATTCAATGAAAACGATTTTTATGAATGGGATGAAAGAATGAAATACGAATGAGATAAATTGTATAAATATTCATTCAGCCAGATTAAGAGCATTTATTTAATTTCTGTCGATGTGTTTTTTCTTTTTACTTAACATTTCGTCTAGTATCGACGCTTAACTGTAACTTCACTGCCAGGATGTATTTTTCGTATGTGATTGTAGATTGAATGTGTCCATTTACTAACGTAATCACAGTAAGGACATTGATAACGTGGTAATGAATCACACTCGTATCTGTAGTGACGATACATCGAATAGCTTTGTGAAAAACTTTTTCCACATTTTGGACACTGATATTTCCCTGCACCCGGCAAAAGCTTGTTGATGTACTGTCTCACGTGACTACGATGATGACGCCTCCGCGCTGTTTCTGAAATCAATTTAGTGTTTGTCAAATGATTTATTTTCTCACTGATATATATATTCATCACTAATATGCAGATTAATCCTTATCTACCGATTTTCAAGATACGTGCACTTTTTACAAAAATTTTTTCCTCCTTTCAAATTAATAATTTACAATATTTTATTACAAATATTAAGCTCGTAAATTACAGTATTTTGAGTGATATTGTAAATATTTAATTTAAGAAATAATCGCTTTTATTATTTCTATATTAGTAGAGTTTAATGACCGAAACTTGTTCACATGGATGAACAGATCTTATGTGTTGATAAACATTTGATGTCTTCTTGCTGCAGAGATGACAGTATGGACACTTGAAGCGTGGTGCTTTACCACATTCATAACGATAATGTTGTATCATTGTATCTCTACGAGTATAAGCGTTGTTGCAAATTGGACAATGAAATTTTCCAGTCGATGGATTACACTGTTTATCATAAATTTTAGTCCAATTCCTCAGTGCTTCCTCAGATATACCTGAAAATAATATCAATTCTTCATCAGTTGTCACTGTTTATTGAAATAAGACAATTAGATGATCATGCTAGGAAGACAATGAAGAAGAGTAGTTAACGATAGACTTTTATTTTCAAATTTTATTATTAATCAATATTATTGGGCCTATTCCCTGTTTACTTTAACAAAAAAACGAGATATCTTACAATGAAGTGTTAATGATTATCATTAGATTGAATTGCCATTATTTCAAAGCTGTGAACGACAATATGGTTTTGGCTGTGGGTATTTCAAGTAATTTGTTTGCGTATCTATAGCACAAACAATCAAACCAGGATGTTGTTTTCTAATGTGCTTATAAACATTGAATGTATTCTCCGATCTCATATCGCAGTAGTAACACTTGTATCGTTTTCTACAACCAAGTTTCTCATGACGTTTCAAATTCCTTCTATTTAAAAATACACTTGGGCAATTTTTGCAACTGAATGCAAAGCTTCCACACTCGTTCATGTTTCCTTGTATCAAATATGCTGAAACACAAAAATTATAGGACCATTTCAATTGATAATAGAACAAATTAACTCTCAATTTAATCCAGATAAAACATTTATATATTTTAATGATAACTCAGAAAATTATTAACAAGAAGCATATTAATGAAGTGTTTAATATTTATTTTGTTAATTTACAGGTAATTATTATTTAATTTGTAAGTGGGGGATGAATTGATCTTCCACTTTTTCTAGGATAACGTACACAATTACAATAAACATCAGTTAAACTAACAACTGCACCAACATGCTGTCTCTCTACATGCCTCCACACAGTGTATTTATACTTTGATCTCATATCACAGTATGAACATTTGTATCTCCAGTCTTTTTTACAACCAAATTTAACGTGACGTGCTAAACTTGTTCTCGATGGAAACGAACTTGGACAATTGGCACAAAAGAATACCTCGTCGTACATAGCATCAGCTCTGAGAAATACTGCAACATAAAAATTATTGGTTTTTTCTTGTTAGACGGAAATTATTAATAATCTTTATCAATTAAATTCATTTGCTACTTTATTTTTGTCACATAACTCAAGAAGCAACGCAAAATAACAATTATATAAACATTTTGCAGTAAAATATTTCGATTAATCATAATGCAATATATATGTCTATTGGTTATTATTACTTTATGATGTATGAATATTGGGGCGTAAATATAATCCACATTTTTTTGCATAGCGCGTACAATTACTGTACATGTCGGTTAAACTAACGACCATTCCTACGTGTTGGTTTCTAACGTGCCTATACACATTGTATTTATCTTGTGATTTCATATCGCAGTAAGAACACTTGTATCTTAATTCCTTTGAACAACCGTATTTGACGTGACGTGTTAAATTGTGCCTCGATGGGAAGGAACTTAAACAACTGTCGCAGAAGAATCTTGATTCGTAAAGTCTGGTTCTCTTTCTGTATTTTCTTTTAACTGAAACATAAAAATTCAAAAGCAACACGTTAGTAAAGGTATAATATAATTTTCATTTAATTGACTTATCTTGTACTTTGTGTGTTAATATAAGTTCACATAAATAATCTAAAAAACATTGAAAAAAATATACAATCCACAGATGAAAAAGTAAAACATCCAATAGGAAGAAGTATGTGAGTCAAAAATTTATTGTAAGTTTATTACATATTTTAATGATCAAGTTTAGTTTAACGACTTCCACCAAGATCGACAACATAAACTTCATTGCCTGAGTGACGTCTGGCGATATGTTTTCTCACATCGCTCCTAACTTTACAACAATAGCTACAATAGGGACACTTGAAACGTGGCGCTAAGCCGCAGGCATTCCTAATATGTGTTGCAAGACTTCCTCTCCAATAGAAACTACGATTGCAGCCTTGATTTGGACAAGTATAGATGTAGTTGCTTTTATTTTTCGTTGAACGTTTTTGAAGTCTACGACGTCGCGGAAGTCTAATTTCCGTAGGTGGAGTTGGAGCCAGCGGATCAGTCTCCCAATTACTAAATTCTGTAACAATATAATTGTTTCTATTTGAAATAAAAGCAATGAATGTTTCGATGAAGTATAGAAGTAGAGAAAGAGGCTACCACCTGACTTTCACTAAATTAGTGACCTTCTGATTGAAAAAAAATAATTCATAAGGGAAAGATGAGATAAATGTTTTCCCCTCAAAATGTATTACTGTTATATTTACAAAGATTAAATGTTTATACAAGTGCGTATTCAAAGAAGCAAATGAAAATTTAGAATTCAGTAATTTTGTCGGTTGGTTCCTCCACAAGTTGTATGATTCAAATGATTTATTCGCTCAAGTTATTATACAAAAAAATTGTATATATAAATTATGATTCTCAAGGTTTCTTTATGGAACCATTGATCACATTTATAGCATAAACCTGACGTCCTTTGTGCGCTGTTCTTGTGTGTCTGTATATATCACTAGCACACTTGGATTGATACCAACAGAAAGCACATTTGAATTGTGGCCTCTTGCCACAGGTATAACGTATATGCCTGTTTAAACTTGTTTTGTGCTTGAATGAACGTAAACATGATGGACACGTATATTGATAGTTCTTCTTTCCATAAACACCATCTGTGAAACAGAAAAATGAGAGAAAATTGCATAAGTTTAATTATAACAATGATGAATTTTGATTATTTTATTTCGTTTACCATAAAGCACATGCATTCAAATTATGTAAATGAATTATAAATTATTGTAAAAAAAAAAGTAGAAAACGCTAATTTTTATTGTACAAAAACAAAATTTTGTTTTTTAAAAAAGGACAAAAATCACAGAATTTAAGTGAAATATTTCAAGTCTTTAATCAAACGAAAACAATACTGAAGCTCTTCCAATAATCATTCTTCTTTAAATTGCACAGGAATGAACACTTTTAATATCCAGTTCTTTTTCTTTTAGCATCACAAACAACACCAACAATTCTGTTATCAATTATATCAATTGCATAAGTTTCGCAGTTGATGTGACGTGTTCTAATGTGTTGTGTTACATTTGAAGTTCTCTTATAAAGTGAATCACAATAAGGGCACTTGAATCTTGGCTCTTGTCCACATTCATATTTCAAATGTCTTGTTAAACTGTAACTATGACTAAACGAACTGCCACATAAATTTGGACAGACGAATTTTTTAAGCGATGAAACAAGTTCACATGGTCCATTCTTGGATTGTCTTAGTAGATATTCTCCGGTTTGATCTTGATGAGTCGGTAGATAATTGCTAAATAAGTCTGCAAAATAAAAATATGTCGAATTAATATAATTGATTTATTTCCATATTTCAATAAAATAATTTTCTTAATTTATTTTTATAAATTTATGAAATTCACTCGTACTCATGCCTTGAAGCAACTACATTGACTGGTAAACAATGGGAATGGTGATATAAGGATCGATTTAGAAGTAATTAAAAAATTTATTGATATTATTATTATTGATTGATAAATTTTAACAAATATATATGGCTCTATTTTAAATTATGTTGGCATGACTTTTGATAAATTTTTCGAGTAATCAACGGCATATGGATTTGGTTGTTTGTGTACTCTCTTGACATGAACGTGAACATTCGAGGCTCTTTTTGATAAATAATGGCAGTATGGGCATCCAAATCTTGGTAATTTTCCGCATTCGTATCTGAGATGATGCCTCAATGAAAAATCATGACTGTAGACAGAGCTGCATTTTGGGCATGGATATTTTCGCTTTTTCGTTCCTCCACTATTGTCATCTCTCGCGTTTCTTGTTACTACGTATTGCATTTCTGCTGAAACAAATAATATCTCATTTCAATCAGTCTTTTTATATATTTAAATATTCTCCTTTAATACAAAAAAGTTAGCATGCCTTAAATTATTAAAACATACATTGCCTCTTAATCCCATATGAATAATTATTCTTTAACTATGAATATAAATCTTAATATTTATTATCTCATACATATTTGTGGAACAATTCTAGAAAAAATTAAAAATTATGTGTATGGAGATATGGGATCACTCTCTTGCATTGTTGCAATATCAACAACATAAACTTGCTGTCCAGGATGAATTTTCCGCACATGTGCACGTACATTGGATGAATGCCGTGTTCTATAAACACAATAGGGACAATTAAATCTTGGCATTTGTCCACACTCGAATTTCAAATGATAACGAAGATTATGTTGCCTGCTGAAGACACTCTGACAGTTGGTACATGGATAACTTGCGGCTGTAGGATCAACTGCTTGTGTACTTGGACGTCGGTAGCGTCGACGAGGCCAATAGATACGATCCACATTTTGTATATCAATTTCATTGTTGGAAATTAACTCCTGATCTGTAATTTGAAAAAATCGAATGCATTCTTTTATTACTTTTCTGATATTTACAATTTTCCGTTTGAATTTTTTTCTCAAAATAAAAGCGCAACCGGGTAACTTAATCTAAACATACATAACAATGACTGTACATTTGATCTTCATCGGGAAATTTATCAAAACTATAAGCTTTATTCTATGGATTTTTCGACATTAATGTGTCAATTACATAAACTTCTGTTGGTTCTTCGCCTGGTCCACTTTTATGAACTAGTCTAATGTGCTTTTGCACATTCCACACGCGTCTCTGTCTGTGTTCACAATATGGACAGGCATAACGCTTCGGTTTAATACAAGTATATCTGTAATGATTTTGAAGACTCTGGTGACTCTTATACTGTAGACCACATCCAGGGCACACAAATTGATTATATGCTGGATCACCTGGCTCCGGATGAATTCCTGAAATTTAATCACAAAATAAACATTATTAGTATCAAATAGTTTGTAATATCAATTTTTTTCTTGAATGACAATTCTCGGGAGATTTCTCATAGTGTAGAGAGATGAATAGCAAGTAGTCGGCACGGAGATACCATAGAAATAAGGCAATAATTATTTATTCTTTCACCAATATTCAACTTGACATTAGTAATTATTTACAATAGTTAAATTTTTTATGCCTGTTGATCAGTGATTTCAACGTCAATAACATAAATGGCATAACCAGCATGAACATTACGAATGTGTGCTCTAACATTCGATGTTTTTTTTGAACGATAATAGCAGTATGGACACTTAAATTTTGGGGACCTGCCGCACTCATTACGCAGATGCATAAGAAGATTGTCTCTACGATTGTATGAACAGGAACACTGATGGCAAGCAAATTTTCTTTGATTATCTCCGGCTGATGCGATTGTTGAATCAAATTTGAGGTAGACTGCGTTCCATGGATCTGAAATGGCAATACCCAAATGAGTCAATTTAAATAATACATTGATTTTTGAAACAATTATCAAACAATTGTAACTCTATGATAAATATTCGTTTATAAATTCATAGAAAATATAAATTATTCATGGAAGAATTTGCTTGTTCCTTAACGAAATTATTTCTCTTTTGTATTCAAAATGTGTTTTATTATTAACCAAGAGAATAAGTTAATGATGAAATGGAGGGAATTCATAAATATCGTTGACATAAATGGTTAATCCAGGATGCATTCGACGTATGTGTTTTTGTACATTTGATGTTTTCTTCGATATGAGATTGCAGTAAGGACACTTAAATCTTGGAGGCTGACCACACTCGTAACGTAAATGAGTAGTAAGCGATCTTCTTTGTCCAAAGACACTGCTACAAGACGGACAAGGAAATCTTTTGTCAGAAAGGAGACTCCGGTGTAATTCATTTAGGTATCTGTCACCTGAAAGTTGAATTAATTCGTCAATTATGATTAATATTTATTTATGCATGACATGATGAAGTCTAAAAATTAAAGTCGCGGGCATCGATAGGTGAGTGGAGAGAAATAGCAGAAGTAACTAGTGAAAGATAATCATTCCATTTATTTTTTTGGTTTGCATAAACACATATTTATTTTCAGTTCAAGTCCGTGCTACATGCCGTTCTCCATTGTTAGCATTAATCACATAAACTTGTGAGCCTCGGTGTCTTGATCTTATGTGACGATATAAACTGTAGACAACTTTTGATTTCTGTCCACAATAGGGACACATAAATCTTGCCTCCTGACCACAACGATATTTCAAATGTCTTGTTAAATCAAACGTGCGTTTGAAATCGGTAACGCATTTTGGACAAGGATATCTTCCATTTGAAAATGAAGTCTTCCGTGTACCACGACGGGTTGATAATGGTTTAGCTGAAAAATCTGGAAAGAAATAAGAAGAACACGATGATAAAGTATACATGAATAATTCAACGATAATTTGAACGCAAATTCTTCTAAAAAATGAAAAAGAAAGCCAAGAAACAAGCATGCCACTCACAATAAAACATTTTTTTTCTGCAGGAGGGGTTCAAATGTTTAAAAATAAATTAATTCACCGATGAACAATGAGTCGTGGGAAAAATAATTTTAATAGATTATACTGCTTTTTTCATTTCTTTTTTTTTAAATTAACAAATTTTCATTAATCACTATAAAATATTGAAACTTCGAAGGGACATGTGGGATGGAATTTTTTAAAATGATATTTCATATCTTGCAGTCGCTTGAGTACGATGCCACAGTACGTGCATTGTCTCATTTTTCCGCAATTGTGACGCATGTGATAATTCAGACATCCCTGTGATGTAAATGTTGAACGGCAATTAGCACACTCTACACGTGATTTTGGCATCGGTCCACGTTTTCTTGTTGAGAGAAAGACTCTTGTCGGATTTTGTTTGCGCCTTCTTCGTCTTACATCTGCAAATACAAGAGCAAATAAAAAATAACGATCAGAATGTATCGATCATTTACATTCGTCAGTTTCAATTTTTTTTTTTCTAAAATTTTCGTTTTTTTTGGATTCCAATGAATAACTTAATACTACAATGAAAATGGGGCTTTTAATTCCAGACCAATACACATTCGGATTATGTATGTAATCCCAAACACTTAGAAAGCATAAAGAACGTGGTCTTTATCCTTGGATATGCAAACGAATATTACCAATGAGTATATGCAATTTATTAACCCTTAGATGATAATTGCCAAACTACATGTGATTAAACATTTTCCACAAATCTCAAGTCCTTTATATCATTAAACAATAGCGGATAACATAGGTGGAGGAAGGATGGGGGTTTGTGATTTTTACAAAAATTGGTACTATTAATATAAACATGAATTGGGCAAAAAAAATATCCCAAACCAAAATTATATTAATAAGAATGAAAGAGAAGAATTTTGTTTAGAATTTTTTTTAAATCATTAGTCCAGAAATATTTCACCAATAACAATGCAGATAATATTAATCAAACAATCAGATGGTTTTATTACATATTGTTTTAATTTTAACTCTACACCAGTGTTTTTTGTGTGTCGATAAACTGCTGCTGTATCTGAAAATACGTCCACACTTATAACACTGATGAATCTTACCGCAATCAGTACGTAAGTGATGATCAAGATTGCATTGACTTTTATAACGTACACCACACTGTTTACAGCTAAATTTATATTTTTTTGATTTATAGGATTTTGAGGTAGGGCAAAGCACACAAAATACTTTGAGATGACGTTTAAGACTTCCGGTATATGTGAATGTGCGGTTACAGTACTGACATCGAAAACTGCTCTTCAAATCTTCCAATACAATTTCCAGCTGATCTATGGCTCCATCTAAAAAATCATTGAACAAAAATATGTTTTTATAATAGTTGGACTTATTTCAACAGTTTAATATGCAGCTACATCATACAAATACCAAATCATAATGCTTTAATGATAAAAATGATTTAATGAACGTCAAAAAAGATTGAAAATGTTAACTGCTGAAACGAATTGCTCGTTACCCCCCCCCCCC
>JABSMS010027684.1:0-10186 GCA_018902275.1 Aleiodes sp. PSUC_FEM 10030003
AAAATTCAGTGAAATCGGGGATAATTAAGTGAAAAATTGAAAATTCGGGTCATTTTAGTTCTGAATATTCAGGTGCAATTGAAAATTCAAGTAAATCATAAAATTCCCGTCTTACTTCTACTTGAAACTCATGAACTTCCTTCAATTTTGTGAAAAAATTGAAATTTCATAAACATCTTTCCATTAAAACCAATTCAATGTCACGCTTATGAAAATCACCACCAGATTATCCATGAAATTTCAATTTTCTTCTAACAGTGTTGTTAACGGTAAAGCTCACCAATCTCAAATTTCGCAGGTATGCTTATGCTGAGAATCGGTCTGTTATAATTTCCCCAATTTCTTTCTATCACTTTTCAATACCCCCCCCCCCCCTCTTTATCTCATCCCGTTGATACTCGAGTTTCATAATTGCGAGAAGAAGAAAATGCAATCGAAAAGTTGAATCTATTCTCAAGAGTCAATATAGCAAAAAAAGGATCTTACCAATCGTTCACTTTGTCTCGAATATAATGTAATTCTTCTCATCATATACCCAGTATTCGCTATTTCCCAGGGCATGTACAAGTTGGATAAGGAATGCTGAAGAATTTTTAAAAGTTGAGAGAGTGGAAGATGGGGAGAATGTAAGAGGAAAAAGTGTAACATGAAGACGAAGTTAAAAGATCTCTATCGAATTCCGATATTTTCAGAATGTTCAGAAAGTTTGAGTTATGGTTCGTGTCTTATCATTGTTTTTTCTTTCATGGATGGAGTTGAAGATTGTTTGGTCTAACAGGAGAATACCACATTTTATACGCAGACTCAAAAGTTTATTATGATAAGATATGTAATGACTCGTGAAAAAGTGAACAATTGAGACGAGTTTATTATTTTCTGTAAGAAAATTAATACTTAATATCGAAAAATTCTAAACTGCTAAATTACTGAATTGTAAATTGCACTTTCTTCCAACGAAACTCCGATTTTTTAAGTTTCAACGCACAAAATATAGGAAAATGATAGGAAGATATAATTCGATAAGATTTTATGTAGATTATACTGGCAATATCTTTGAAGCAGTTTCGAGAAAAATATTACGACAGTATTTCTAGCGAATTTTATAGACTACAGAAAGGATCTCTTGATGAATTGACATCAACCTAATTTTTTTCTGGGCTATTCGCCTGGGAATGGTGATGAACAAAGGTAATTCTTAAAATTTTATGAGCTCCAAAGAGGTCAACTAGTAAATTCTTGTGAACGGAATAGTTCCCGGAATATCTCAAAAATGATCTGTTGTAACGCTCCAAATTTTAAATTTACCGCTAAAAATTTTATGAATATGAAATGTTATTGTACAGAATATCAGTAAAAAAAATGAGATGACGAAATATCCAAAAAAATCTTCTCTTAATAATCCATTCCACTACATTCCCAAAAAAAAATGAACACTTCATCATAATCTCCAATAAAAATACGGTCTCTATAGTTATGAATTCAATGCAACGCAGTCAAATTTTCAATTACCCCTACTCCTGTGGTTTTGAGAATATATTTTTTTCTACACGGGTGAGAAATAAAGTTAGGGTTCTTAAGTGAGCAGTGAATGCACTTTCTTACAGCACAGTTTGCGAACCAATCTGATTATGCCATTCGAATTTTCTCGTCAGTCCACACATTCAAATCACAGAAAATCATCCGAATGGCGGTAATCAGAAATCGACCCAAATTCCACGATGAAAACAATCGCTCGCTGTTCATTCACTCTATAAAAAAAAAATCATTTTCTAAGTAATCAATTTCTCCTATCAGTATTCATGTAGTTCTGCGTTTCGAATGCGCGAAATGTAGGATAACAAAACGGAAATGTCTTACGGTACATTCATGCACATCCTCTCGTCGAATCAGATCGTTAATCCAATTTACGGACCCAGCGGAGTTTCAAACTTTAGTGCCCCCGAGAATCATGAACTCCCTAGTGCCAATAGATGGTTTATACCCTACACGGCTCCTAAATGCCAATAAATTCCCTGAGCCCATTGAAAAATATATTATTTTTTACCTTAGAGTGCAAATATATTTCCAAAGCCCAGTGGTTTGTTTCACCTTCCATTGAGTAATAAAAGCCGAGAAAATTTAAATAATTAAAAGCTCTGACAAACTCCAAATGAACCAGAAAAATCTATTGTCTGTTTCCACAGAAAGTTTCCGTTTTTTCATTCATGATTCAAATAATCGATGGGAAAATATTCAAGTTAGAGGATAAAAAAACTATTCGAGTTTATCGTCAGAGCTCTTTTCAGTCTCAAATTCAGGAGTTTATATCGAGTGACATGTATTTGCCACGAGCGTTTAATTCAATTCAGTTGAATGGAGTTTGCGAGAACTTTTCTGAATGTTCCTCGCCCCCCCCCCCCCTTGTTTTGAAACTGTTTCTCCATCCATTTGGTTCACGTGAAGCTTGTTTGGCTTCACATGCAATCTGTCACCATAATCTCGATACCTTGAGAGAAATAATCTTGGGTGTTTTTCTATTTTGATGAAGTGAGAATCAAGTAGATATATTGGTTATTTATAACTATACATTGTAATTCCATTAAGCCGTGGATATTTCTGAAAATATTGAGTCGAGTTTGGATTTTTTTTCCATAACATATATCGGAATGCTTGACGATCTTTTTTATTGAATGTATTCTTCTAATAGAGTGTTTCGAATAGATTTATGAAGTTTATTTTTGGTATTTTGGTAGTTGGATTTTTACAGTCTCGTAAAGTTTTCGCTTTTGACGGCTTTCCAAATTTCATTCGAGTGCATTAAACACGGAGAAAAAAATAGTAAAAATTACGGTTCTGTACAATAATTTAGTAGAATTTTGTTTTTATGATCTATTTATACGAATGGCTATGAAAAATTGTCATTCAAAAAGAAATTTTACTGGAAATAAATGGAAAATTAGACATGTTCAATTACAAAATGAGGTTTGAACATGAAATTTTACGGTTCTAGAATGATAATTTTTGTTGGTGCTATATTGTTTCTTGGGATCCTGATCACAACTATTGAAGTGTTACGAACAAAAAATTAAAATACGTTGAAATTTTTCTTTCTAAAATGAAGTTTCGCGAAGGTGAGCGCAAGGTGCCGGAGCCACGAAATCGCCATTTATTATTGAACAATAATTATCAACAATAGAATTATCAATATAACTCAATTACCGTTTTGTAGTTCCGCAGAGATCCAAAATCCTGGAGTCCTTGGGTCAGGTACGCGGAACGTATACTCAATATCCCCCTTTTCCTCAGTCCAAACGAGTCTTAGGAGATTCCTCTTCTGATCCGGTCGAATTCTCACAATTGGACAGGTGTCTAATACCATTGGCCGTATCAGCGTAGGCGATGACATCGTCGGGGTCGGTCTGTGATCCAAAATCTCTACCACGTACCACTTGCCCATTATCTGTAAAATTATAATTTATGTAGATCAAGTGATATATTGAGGTCAAGCGCAAATGAAATCAGAGGTGATTAACCATCGATTTCAAATCCTTCGGACTTCGATGAAAATTAGGAAAGTTCTATCATTCAGAATTCGATTCCTGGAGGTAACTCTTATAATTCAAGTTGAAAGCAATGGAAAGGCGAGGAGCATCAATAGGAAACTATTCCAGATTTCATTTGCAATCAATGGTATTGAACTGCGGTTATGAGGCTTAAAGATATTTGCAAAAACTTTAATGTGAAGAATGCAGTCTTACCATTAATAAATTAAAACGGCTGAAAAAATGATGTTAACGAAATACTCGATGAAGAACTCCAAAAATTTAATTACCATTCATCCAACCAGCCTTCTCAAATTATTCAAAAAGGAGGAAACTACTCGAATCAAATCACGTAAAATAATACTTTAACCGTTGAGATAATTTTGTTGAAAATTTACATTACAAATCCCAACCCATGAACACCATAATTGAATATAAATTTGAATCCCTAATAATCATTCATAATTACCAGAGACTGGTAATTCATATAACAAATGCTATCGATGAAATTCGTGGATTGTCTTTAATTCAGTATTTGATAATTTTCAATGGTAAATAGGACGAATTGTGTACCTAGAGTGTAGCATTAAATTAACGCCATAGTACACATATATACGTGTATATATAGAAATTTAGTACAACGTAACTTGGTTGCCAGAGGAGAAATTATAGTGGTACATTGCAATAATTATTCCAACTTGACGGTACAGTAACACCGATACGCTACTGCGTTACCTCGATTGGTAAATGTGCACTCCACTGAGACGTAAAATTAAAGCACAATAATATAAACTGAAATTCTCGAATGAGATTGCCCCAAATATATCTCTGGTTCTACACTTTACATTTTATTTCTTCTTGTAATCATAAAAAAAAAATCATGTCCTCAATTCGAGTCTATTCCATTTCACTTCTCCGTGCATTATTTAATACTTTAGCTGCGGAATTCTCATAATCTGCCAATTCTATTTCACTTTTTCCTTCATCCTATTCATAAGGATGAAAAGGTGGAAATACTTGGGAGAGTCGTTTGGTGATGAGTTCTCGCAGAATAAATTTATTTCGTGTGTGATTCATTTGCATAGAACTTGAGAATAACCCGAATGGACGATTTTCATCTTTATCAATTTGAATTTCAAGCACGGCAATACAGTTTTCTTTCGTTTTAATCTATTCATCAAATTCAATTCAAAACTTTGATAGTATCGTCACTGTAGAATCAAACAGGCGTAACCCTGACGAAACTTATGAACGTGCTTTGACACTTGGTTGACGATCTAATCGAGTTGTCCAGCCACGGAAGAAAATTCCTTCGTTTACCGAACGTTGTTCGATCGTATATCAATGTAGACTAGATGCAACAACAGTCTTTCGTTTAACGATCTTTCCGGAAAGTATCTGCACGGAGAGAAATAACATATACACTTATAAACTTTTTCTAATTGCTAATTCAAATAAACAATCTTTTGAATTTTCAAAAATTATCTAAATTTTATCCTTTTTTTTAAATATTATTTCCATATCACACGTAATCACAAGAGATAAATTCCATGAAATTGAAAGTTAATTAAAGTTTATGAAACAGTTGAATTTTTCTTTCTTCAATAATACTTTTCTAATATCTTAAAGTTAATGAAAAGTCATTTCAAATGAACATCTCGAAGGGAATTATGCATTTCAATTAATTCTTCCTCATCCGGCGTTTTTTCGAGGAAGTAAGATTTTATTATTGGCTATTCTGAATGCCATTTCCACGACATTTCACTGTTCTAATTGTCTGAGTAGTGAAAATCGAGTAGTTTTTTTATAGAAAGTAATGAAACGAGAGAACTCCACTTTTTCACCATTGAAATCGATATTTTTATCCACTCCCGTCTCTCTCATTTCCAATTCCAAGTGTTGGAGCAATTGTAAAGAGCGAAGGAAGGTATGCCATTGAAAATTGAGAATGAAAGCAAATGAAACTGAACCAAGGAACCAATAATGCGAATGCGTGTCTGTTAAATTGTCGTTAAGCGATTGAGCATTGTGCCAACAAATTGTCTGAAGTAAAATAATCAGAAATTCAGGAAAATCGGGAAAGCTGCGTATTGCAGTGATATCAGTCAAACATATTCTCACAGAATTCCGGGAACATAGAGAGTTGAGAAGGAGATTCCTCATCCCGTTGACCATGGAGAAATGCCCAAATAGCCCGCAGTTGTCCGAACGAGTAATTAATCCTAGATCGGACACCAAACACAATCCACCCATTTTGGTCAACCGAAGAAGCGGCTCACTGCAACGTTATTTGATGTGCAAAGTTGCCGGAATCGCGCTCTACCACGATCTGCGTTATAACGTGTTTTTGGCAACGCCGCTTGAGAAAAACGCGTAACGGCTTTGGTCTCCTAACGACGACCATTCTGTATTTTCATATTCACTTCATGAATGATTCCTTGTCTAGTTTAAGTTAGCCATTAATGGGATTTGAAATATCGTTAAGTTTCTACATATTTCGATTGAGGAATCAATTTTTTTTTATTATTCTCATGTAGCCTTCACAGAATGTTTATAACATTCCTGTAGATGAGATATCTTCGGATAATTCATCACCGAAGCTGATAAAATTTCTATATACATAATTATTTTCGACTGATTAATTATTATAATCGCGAAAATTATAATCAGTATAACATTTTGTTACTTAATGCATTACGTAAAATTTCTGTGAATATCCTGGATAATGGAAATTAACACAGAAGCCTTTAATACCCCGAATGAAATCGTTTTCGCTTCACTCGTCTGAATAATCAAACTCAATTAGGATTCAAACTCGTTCAAAGGCATTCTGATGGAATTCATTACATTTCTGTTGATTCATGATGTTATGAGTTTTCATATGAATTCAAACAGTAGAGGAATATAGGGAAAAATAGCTTCAGGGGTATTTGGATTGAATACGAAGCTTTTTATATTGAATTTTTATTGAAAATAATCCTCATTGCATCCTCATGCATTTATAAAGTACTGTCGCAACACCATCCCTCAAAGGAGAAAAAGCAAACATAGTTCTACATAAATGTGGATATTGATTTGCAGGGTTTTCATGTTTTCAATTCTATCACAGTGTTTTCCATAATTTTCCCATTGCCTATTCTTTGTACTGAATGCAAATATATATAGATGAAAGAAACACGGGGGTTATTCTGGGAATAGTACAGAATTTCCGCGTGCAAATACTGCCACTCCTACTATGTTATTTCCGTTTCAACATGAACCAATTCAATAATACTGTCCATGATATTTGTCATCCACGATTTTGTATATTCGTTGTTTTTATAACTTTTTTTTGGTTTTGTAGTGAATTCAATCCGAATAATTACGTTTTACCATTTGCGAATATTCTGAATTTTTTATTTTTCAGAAATACTTTTTGGATTGCTATCCAGTTAGAAATTATTTCCAGCTAGAAATAAATTTCGTTGCAAATAATTTGTAAGATGATTTGCAGAATAAAAATTGATATAAATAAAAAAAAAAAAAATTGATATAAAATGGAACAAAATTCAGAGAATCCATCAAATTTATCGTCTCGAGAGCAAATTCCTCAGAGTCCATCGCTTCACTGTTCAACCGACATTTAATTCTAGAAATAATCTTGACATTTTGATGAGCCATCAATCTTTGTGAACATCAACTGTTACACTAATCAGAAATCCCGATTAATCTGGCTTGAGCTAATATCACCGAAAAGTCACGACATTAATAGATACTACTTGGGAATGTTATCTAATTTAATGGGAGATTTCCAATACACCTGAAGCTATTACTACTTGAAATTACCAATAATTGATGCACACACTCCATCACTATGACCTCGTCAATTAATATTCACTGATATCCGATGAATTCAAATTAATCAGTATCACCATGTGAATTTATCGAATTGTTTCATTGAAATATTAATAATTGTGCTGTGGATATGAATTACACGTGATAGATATAAAATTCATTAATATTATTGGAATTTTTCAGTTAAAGAGTTCAAAGCATTCGTTTCAAAGGCTACAGCATCGAAATGTTGAAAAGAAAATTAGGAAACCAATTTCTTATTTAATTAAAATTACATTTCTGTCGATTCACCAATGAACTAAAAGCCATACAATAATTTCCATGTTTATGAAAACTTTGTGAGAGCCCAAACAAAATTAACTCTGCTATAAAAATTGAAGTAATGAGAAATTTCTTTGAAATTAAGTTTTTCTTTTACAAAAAACTACGACGGAACACTGCACTCTTAAATTCACGATAAAATAAAGGATTAAAATAGAAATACGAGTGTATGAGAAACCGTTTTGTGCCACAGTTTTCCTCATGATAATTTCAAAAACAAAAATTCTTTCCGCACTTTTTCACATCAAATAAATGAGCATGGCCGGTAAGCCATTTCTGGACTACGTGGCCATCGTTGATAAGAATATAAAAAAAAGGTCAAATGGCTGCCCCAGTAAATTCTAACGTGGTCCTTTGCGACATGCGAGGAGAGAGAAAAGGAATGGAGAGAAAATAAAAAAATTTAGAAGTGTATGAAACGAGGGAAAAATAAGGGGAAAAAATATCGAATGCCATGGGCGGCATAAAGAGTATACATGTCTACTCTTGTAAGAGTATCGATTTAAATACATACGGAGGCGCTGTCGAAAAGATATACGATTCAGCTTATACTGCATTCTACCCACCATCTTTTTCCATTTTCGATTTTATCTTCTTATTTTCTCATTTTTTTTTAGAATTTGTCTTTTTTGAAGTGTCTGTTAGACTTGTTTGCTCTCTTGTTGGTATGAACGAATGTAGGGAAGAAATGAGATACCTGAACCCAGGAAGAAGAAAAATGATTTCAGGTAAGGAAGTGTGTTGTGAAAAAACTGAAAGTTTCAGTGGTTTTGATACTCAATTCTGGGTTCAGTGGAAACCTGATTCAGGTTTGTCTATCATCTTTTGCACGTGGTTACTATGGAGTCTCGATTGGGTCACTTCTCGAGATTGGGTTCCTGAAGAAACCTGAACCACACTTCGAGATTAGTCTGAATCAGGTTTCCAGACAGGCCTGATCCATTTTTTCAGAGAAATGCTATTCGAAAACTGTGAATGAGATTTCATCATAAAAAATAAATTGCATTTATCGAGGAAACTGAATCAGGTTTCTAAAAAAACGAGGATCAGGTATCAAAACCAGTTTTCTTACATCGCGATCCCCGAATTTCTGGAATATTTTACTCTTTCTCCTCGGCTCAATTATCTCATTCATTTCATCTACATTTCCTCTCCGAAACTTCGATACACACCTGATTCAGGTTTCTCTAATAGTTCGAATCAGGTCATTGAGGAGACTCAATTCTGTTTTCTCTGGGATGTTGAGTTTCTATGACAGCCAACTTCATTTCATTAGAAAACCTGAATCAGGTTCCTAGATAAATCTGAATCAGGCATCCAGAAAATCTGCGTTAGGTGATCAGGCTCCTAAAGAAAATTCCAATTTTCACAGAAACTTCGATCAGATATCCAGAGAAAACGGGATCAGGTCTCCA
Source organism: Aleiodes sp. PSUC_FEM 10030003 (assembly GCA_018902275.1). Classification (NCBI taxonomy): domain Eukaryota; kingdom Metazoa; phylum Arthropoda; class Insecta; order Hymenoptera; family Braconidae; genus Aleiodes; species Aleiodes sp. PSUC_FEM 10030003. The sequence goes on from JABSMS010027684.1 coordinate 9,092, forward strand.
GAAAAATGGAAATCAGGTCTCAAAACTATGGAATCAGTTTTTCAACTACGTGATTCCCAAATTCCCGCAATACATTTCTTTTTTTCCTTGGTTCAGTTATCTTATTTTTCGCGTTTATATTTTCTCACCGAGAAACAGCGGAAATTGCTTATGAAGAAACTTGGCAAGGTCGTAAACAGTACGGAATTTTTACACTGGCTCTTTAACATTTCCAATCGATTATCGAAAATTTATAGGATTAAATGAAGTGGAAATCGATTTAAAAAAAAGAGCTTTCCAGCTTGAATTATGGGGATAAAAATAAAGTTATGAGGTATTTGAAAGCATATGGGATCGTAAAATGTATAGGAACGTTTCACGTGATTTATCCAGAATTAATACTGCTACAATCTAAATTATTCGCTTAGAAATTAAGAAAACAGAAGGATATTCTGATAAAAGATTAATCTCTTTTGCCAAATGTACCGAAGTTTAGTGGCCAATTTTGTAGTAATTTATTCCCAAGTGGTGTCTGACAAACTTCTGGCATATATCCAAATATTAATTTGAATCTGAATTTGACATAATTCATATCTGTCAGAGAAGTTATAGTACTTCTATTCCCAAAACATCAATGAGTTTCAACTGACTATCCATGAAACTTCATACTGAGACATTTTCGTTCCATGAAATTTCACATTCAAAGTGACCGGTTTCAGTTGTAACTTGAGCGGGTATATATACACAAGATGAATATCACTGGTTCTGGATTATGATGGTCCATAGGATCCTTTGAAGATCAGAATTTACCTACTAGTTCATCTTTATCTTGGAGAACTATTCTCTAACCGACTCTGTTTGTACTCATACCATCCTGATGAATGTTCAAAAATGGAACGAACATTTCAGCTTCTGTTTATTTTAATTCACGAAGATCATGACTTATACTGTTTATCTTTCTACGCTTCTATAATATTCCAGTTTACTCACTGGTTTTGTGCGAGTTTTTTCAAAGAACCGTGTATATTTTAAGAGCAGAGCCCGTATGGAAATAAATATATTTTCAGAAATATAAAAAATTTATATTTCTTTGAAAATATATAAAATATATATATT
>JABSMS010027685.1:0-26814 GCA_018902275.1 Aleiodes sp. PSUC_FEM 10030003
ATAAAAAACGTCCGAGTGAAAAAATACAGAATTTTGTTTTTTTTTTAAAGACTTTAATTTATTTATCGTTTCACTCATTTATGGTTTTCTTCTTGATAAAGAGAAGTTCTTTGAAGAGAAAAGAAGAACGTATTCAGGATTACGTCCACGTGTTAGGTAAGTCCAATATAATTAATTAATAAAACAAATTGTCATTGAATTTTTTGCATTTTTCCGTCTATATTAATAAAAAAATCCGAACATAAAATTCAGCAATTTTTCCATCAAACTCAAACACTCAATTCGAAATAACAAAGAATTTGCTCGAGGTTTGTTTTTGTTTGGAAATTACCCGGAACAATGGATTATCGACTTCATACTCTTCAAATTACCAGATATTTTCAATATTTATCGTTCCTGAAAAATTTACAGTAGAGAATATATACTCAACGATATTTTTCCCAGATTAAAAATACCTTCGTTCATTTCGATCAAAATTTTCATCCGTAATTAAAAAGAAAAATATAAAATTGATCTAGTGTTATGCGAGCGATTATTTAAGTTTTGAAATTTATTTTTGAATTGATTTTTTTTAACAAATAATCGGTGGATAATGATTGAATGAAATAATCACACCAGTGAATCATAAGATTCGTGGAAACTTTTATTGTCGTTGAGAAAGGGCAAAAAAGAGAGGGGGAGAGTAGAAAAAAAGAAAAGAACGGCACGCAGAGATCACGCGTTCGACGGAAGCCTGATCATGCGTAGTATTTTACTACTGACTTTTATAATGAATGCGTAATTATTTATCAACAATTGATTGGAAAACATCAAATTAATTATTGTGGAAAAATAAATGGGTAAAAAACATCGAGAACTGCTTCACCAAATTTTCATGTAACAATCAGTCATCAAAACAGCCGAAATATCTTTTTATTTTTTTAAATGATTTCAACGAAAAAATTCACGAACGAATATGGAAAGATGAGACTATCTACTTTGAACTCAGTTTTTTAAAGATATCCCGGAACTCAACAACCATAGAAAAATCTTTTGTTATAATAGCTTCATTTTGTTCATAGGTATTAGTACTGAAAAAAAAGGTTACAATCAAAATTTCTCTATCTCCTCTCACTTTTGAGATATTTTGGAAAATTAATTTATCTTTTTTTTCCACTTTACTAATCAAATTATTATTCATTTTTACCGAAGATTGTTGAGCTTCACTAATATATTTATGAATAATTATGCGAGAAATCATGTCACCTCACTCAATGACTTAACCACTTGTCAATTTTGTAATTCAAATTTTTTTTTCCTGTACCATACAAAGCAAATAGAATTCTACTATCTAATGTATATTGAATAAAAGAGTTGAAAAGATAATAATGCAATAGAGAGAATGGAAATTGAGTGAAAATTGAAATGTAATTTGTAAAAGAATTAATATCGTGACACGAATACTTTTAAATAATAATTGAAAGTGCGATTTGAATTTGAAGATATTTATGCTATTCATTTGTGAAGTAATGAAGGGGAGATAGAGAAATTTCCGTAATGCGCGTTTTTGGTGCTCTAATTTTCCGTTACAAAAAAGGTCATCAGAAAATTTTTCCTATTTCTCTTAAATTCTTCAATTTTTCCTGAAAGCTGCAGCTATTTCCATTGTTCATCGCGGATACAAATTTCATTAAAATAAAAAAATTATGGATTGATAAAATGGAGAATGGTTGGGACATGTGGTTGACACGACGCGATCAGACGCTATAGATATTATATCAATGACCTCGAGCCCTAGCATCGAATTGTACTTAAAAAAAAAAATTGTTTTCCTTCTGACTTCCATTTTAGCTGATTCCAATTCTCAGTCCACAATTGCAATATTCATTAAACAAAAACAAGATAATTCAATATGTTTTTAAAAATTGAAAAATAAAGTAACGGAATGGAAAAATGTCTGAAAACACTCACGAATTCTACGTATTTCATCATTTCTATCTTTTCCATTATTTCTTTCACTTTTTTTTTCAACGGAAAAATTTGAAGAGCAATCAACAGATAATTTTTTTTCTCTTAATCAGAACACTTACACCAATAAGACATAACACAATTGAATACATTACACTTATTGCTATGATAATTTGAAGGAAGTTAACTTCGCATGCGCTATTGAGCTACCGCTCAGCTGTTCATTGAACTTGACCTTGTCATTCGTATAAGAATCACTCCAAACACCATCGGGTCAATACTGTTGAAAGATAGTTGGTAATTTTCGTACGGCAGAAGTAATTTTTTCAGCTCATTTCATCTGCAAATATCAATTGTTTTGTGCAACAAATGAGTAAAAAAACACTTTTGTATAAAAGAAATTGAAAAAACGAGAGGATGTAGTTTTATTAAAAAGTTATTTTCTCTAAACTATCGTTTTCTGTTGCAAGAAATAGGGCCTTCAAAAAATGTTATTACAATTTATTTTCTATTTTCCACACATTTTGAGATATGTTGTAGAAACGGTTTTCAAGAGAAAAAAATCAATTTTTTAAGTTAATTTTCGGGGAACGACAAATAATTCAAAGTGAATGCGATAGATACGTGTCGAGTATCATGAAATAATCGATGAGAAATTTTATTTTCTGAATAATAACTGATAATAACTGTAAATATCCGGTGATAATATTTCAGGAAATTTAAAAGTGATTTTTTCATTACTATCCTATACAATAAATACACTGGGAAGTGTCATACTTATACGTTTGCATACACAATGTGAAATTTAATATGAAATTCAATAATGTCAGCAAATTTTACTGCTTATATATCACAAAGAAACATGTAAATTTGTTATCACTAAATTTTCATCCGTGAAAAGATTTATTTTTCTCTGTATATTAATGAATTTTACTACTGAATTTTCTGAAACATTATAAGTAAAGAGAGAAAGAAGAATTACGATAATATTGAGTGAATTTTTACTGTTGATATTGTGACGCAATTTCAGATAAACTATCGTGAATTTTTCGCTGCCTCCTTCCTATTTCAGCAACATTGATTATTCAAGTTCATAATTGATAACATCTCAGACATCAGCTGTTGCGATCATACGATTACCTCATGAATATCGTTATGTTTATTTTTAATCATCCTGATTCATGACATTAACAGTTTTTTATCTAATTAATTTTATTAGTTTTGATAAAATCAGCTGTTATGAAATTTTTTATCACTAATTGTTTCAAACTGTACTCTATTAAATCATTTCCAACGCCTGATATGAATCAAGAATTATTAGTTACTCAAATTTCTTAATCATTGATGATCAATTCAAAATAATAACCTGTCATATTATGCAAAAAAAATCTGAAAATTTTCCTATCTCTTCGAGATTCCGTAATATTTCTCAAAAAATGACTGGAAAATCCCAAATAATAGAAAGATAGTTACAAAATTTCATTCAATTTGATTTCAATTAATCCATAAATAACAATTTTTTTCACTCTGTTCCAGCTTTTTGTCCACAAGGCCATCACGCGTGATAAGTCCAATAAATCAACGAGCAAATAGAAGCCAATAAAAATTAACAGCAAATAAATAAATCAATAATAATAATGCCAGCTAGATTTGAAAGTATGAATAATCCAATGATTCGACAACCATCCAACGTAACTAATGGTGTATCCTATTCAGTTGAGGATGATGTTGTGATAAGTGGATTCTCTGGTCGTTTACCAGAGTCATCAAACATTGAAGAATTCAAACGTAATCTCTTTGAAGGTATTGATCTGATAACAGATGATGAGAGACGCTGGCCAAGTGGTTTACATGGTTTGCCAGCACGCAGTGGTAAACTAAAGGATCTTGCATCATTTGATGCTACATTTTTCGGTGTACATGCAAAACAGGCTAATGTCATGGATCCACAGCTTCGGATACTGCTTGAATTAACACAAGAAGCTATTGTCGATGCTGGAATTAATCCAGCTGACATCAGGGGATCAAAAACTGGAGTTTTCATTGGTGTTTCAGCATCTGAGTCTGATGAGTTTTGGACAGCCGATCCAGATAAAGTCAATGGTTATGGACTCACTGGATGCTGTCGTGCCATGTTTCCAAACAGGTGAACAGTCATAATTGCTTTGTCATTAACGTTGTCATGTTGATTTGTACTAAAAAAATTTCTTCATGTTCCGCAAATCGATTCATTTTCTTGCTATAGAACGTATGGAAACATATGGAAGAATTTCAATGATATTTTTATTTGCTCATACGCACCGGAAAGGTGAATTCGAAGCCCACATTTTCAGCACTTGTAAAGAAAAATGTCGTTCGCTACATGCACAGGACAATTGTTCACGCCCTCATGAGGATTTGAACCAATTTTTTAGCCCTCGCGAAGGAATTTACTATCACATAAATCGGTATAATTACGGAGATAATAAATGAAAAAATATGATTTATACAAAGGCTCTTATGGATTATAATTTCATATTAATAATTTGCCTCCGTGAAGCGCTAAATTGAATGATGACGAAAAAAAATGGGGTATCCGATGAAATAAGAAAGATATTTTTACCACTCGCTCTCATTTAGTCACTTACTAAATAGTATTCAAATTTAGTAATCATCTTCACATGACATCCTCAAGTAGCTTTTGGACTTCTCAATAATTTCTAAATTTAATATCTAAAAGTTATTTCAATCAATGTTTATCAAATTTTCATATGAAGAAGGCGAAGGCTTAGGGAGTCAGTTCATGATGACAAACGAGCAAAAAAATTGTTCTTAGGAATTTTACTATTTATTCATGAAACAAAAAATCGTGAAGAATTTTCATTTTTCCCCTATGAATTTCTTCCCATATCAATATGATAGCATTATAAAATAGTCCTCGAAATTTTTAGATAGAGTTGTTAATCGAGGAAATGTATAGAATTCAAAGAGTTGGAGTTTCGAGAAAGTTTTCTGAAACAAATTGAAAATCTGTTATTTAACGCAAAATTTTAAGATTTTTTTTTCTTTTTCAAAATTTAGGTTTTCTGTGCATTATTTTTTTCTCTGCCTATTTCTGTAGTTTCATTTTACGAAATTTTATCTTAAAATTTTTCTCTCAGGGTCTACTTTGCCCCATCTTCCCCTATAAGCAGTAGAATTCGTGTAAAACTGAAATTCCTTAGAATAAATTCCGCACATTGCCGTTCAATTTGTCAACAAAATAAGTTGAGATTTGACATTATAATCTATTTTCGTTATAATATCTAATAATTTAAGAAAGATGAAGAAATTTATGTACAGGGAAATCAGCTACAAAAACAGCTTACCATAAAGATTCCTTAAAGTTTGAAGTATACTAGAAAAAGGGAATCATAATTTAGAATTAACTCGTAATACTTCGCCACACAATAATTAATTCAATTATTTTCTGAAAATTTTTACAGAATTTCCTACACATTCGATTTCACTGGCCCATCATTTGCAGTTGATACGGCATGTTCCTCATCTCTTTACGCAATGCATCAAGCAATAGCAGCAATGCGTACTGGTCAATGTGATGCAGCAATAGTTGGTGGTGTTAATCTTGTTTTAAAACCAACGAGTTCATTACAATTTCATCGTCTCAATATGTTATCACCTGATGGTGCATGCAAGGCGTTTGATGCTACTGGTAATGGCTACGTACGTGCTGAGGCAGCTGTTGTTATCTATCTGCAAAAATCACGTGATGCACGTCGTGTTTATGCAACAGTTGTTAATTCAAAAACAAATGTAGATGGTTATAAAATGCAAGGTATAACATATCCATCTGGTGATATGCAAAATCAATTGATGAGAGAAATCTATTCAGAGGCTGGAATTGATCCAGCTGAGGTTGCTTACGTTGAGGCACATGGTACAGGTACAAAAGTTGGCGATCCACAAGAAGTGAATTCAATTGCAGATCTTTTTTGTAAAAATAGAAATTCACCATTATTAATTGGTTCAGTTAAATCAAATATGGGCCATTCAGAGCCAGCCAGTGGTCTCTGTTCAATAGCTAAGGTTTTAATTGCCATGGAAGCTGGTATAATACCACCAAATTTACATTTTCAAGTACCAAATGCTGATATACCAGCACTCAATGACGGAAAAATTCGTGTTGTTGATGAACCAATGCCATGGAAAGGTGGATTAGTTGCTGTTAATTCATTTGGTTTTGGTGGTGCAAATGCGCACGTTATATTACGTAGTAATCCAAAGCCAAAAGTACCACCATTTTTGAATTTACCAATCCCAAAAATTGCAGCTGTATCAGCAAGAACAAAGGAAGGTATCGATCAATTTTTGGATAAAGTCAGGGAACATCAGAAAGACGATGAATTCATTTCATTGGTCCATCAAATACACAATAGTAATATACCTGGACACAATTACAGAGGTTTTGAGATACTTGATAATACTAATGTCAGGGAAATTGATGAAGTACAATCACAAACGTCAAGGCCAATTTGGTTTGTTTTTTCTGGAATGGGTACACAATGGGCTGGTATGGGTAGGGAATTATTCCCAATTGAAACATTTCAAAAAAGTGTGAGAAGATGTGCTGATGCATTGAGACCTCTTGGTATTGATCTATTGGATCTCATTCTGAATGGTACGAATGAAACATTTGAAAGTGTATTGAATAGCTTTGTTTCGATAGCAGCAATACAAGTTGCTCTAGTTGATGTTTTGGCAATGGTTAATATACATCCAGAGGGCATTATTGGACACTCAGTTGGCGAAGTTGGTTGTGCTTATGCTGATGGTTCATTTACACCAGAACAAACGGTTTTAGCGGCTTATTGGAGAGGTAAAAGTATTGAAGAATCCAATTTACCGCCAGGGGGTATGGCTGCCGTTGGATTGAGCTGGGAAGAAGCTAAGAAAAAATGTCCACATGATATATCCCCAGCTTGTCATAATTCCAGTGATTCAGTAACTGTATCAGGACCAGTTGAATCGATTAAAAAATTCGTTGACGAGTTAAAGAAAGAAGAAATATTTGCTAAGATTGTCAATAGCTCGAATGTTGCATTTCACAGTAAATATATAGCATCAGTTGGACCAAAATTACGTACAGTCCTTGAAAATATAATACCAAATCCAAAACCAAGATCACATAAATGGATATCGTCATCAATACCAGAATCAGCATGGAGTACACAATTAGCACAATTAAGTTCAGCTGCTTATCACGTTAATAATTTATTATCGCCAGTCTTATTCCAAGAGGCATTGAAGCATGTACCTGAAAATGCCATTATCATTGAAATTGCACCGCACTGCTTGCTTCAGGCTATTTTACGAAGATCATTACCATCAAATGTTACACCAGCTGGTCTTCACAAAAAAGATCATACAAATAATCTTGAATACTTCTTAACGAACTTGGGTAAAATTTACAATGCCGGTGTTCAAGTTGATTTTAGCAAACTCTATCCACCAGTTAGTTATCCAGTAGGTCGCGGTACACCAATGTTAAATTCATTAATTTCTTGGGATCATACAGCACAATGGGCGGTTGCTGATTTTTCCGGTAAATCTGGTGGCTCTGGTGAAACAATTATTGATATTGATTTGTCAAAAGAAGAATATGCACATCTTGCTGGACATACAATTGATGGTCGAATTTTGTTCCCAGCAACTGGTTATTTAACATTAGTTTGGAAAACGTACGCTAAAATTCATGGTAAAGATTATGAAAAATTACCAATTATTTTAGAGAATGTACAATTTCATCGTGCTACAATAATGCCGAAAGAGGGCTCAGTTAAATTTCTTGTTAATATATTTGATGGTACTGGTGATTTTGAAATTTGTGAGGGCGGCTCACCAGCAGTTACTGGTAAAATTAGAGAATCTGAGAATATTGATAAAGATCAATTAAATCTAACACCACCAATTGGTAAATCTGGTGATGATCTCCTGAATTTAACGTCCAAAGACATATACAAGGATTTACGATTACGTGGCTATGATTATTCTGGTATATTCCAGGGTATTAAGTCAGCTGATAATTATGGAATTATTGGTCAATTGAGTTGGGTTAAGAATTGGATATCATTTATGGATACAATGTTGCAATTCAGTATTCTTGGTAAAAATACCCGGGATCTTTTTGTACCAACTAGGCTCCAGTATGCTGCAATTAATCCACAAGCCCATTTGGAGATGGCTGAGAATTTAGATGAAGATGAGGGTCTAACAGTCTACTCTTATCCAAATACAAATATAATAAAATGTGGTGGTGTTGAACTTAGAGGTATGAAGGCATCATTGGCACCGAGAAGACAACAAACCCAGTCAGCGCCAAAACACGAACGTTACACATTTGTACCTTATCAAAATCAACAGATACTAGTTGAAGATCCAACAAAAGCACGTCTCCACGCCCTAACAGTTCTTCTCCAAATTGTTAATGAAAATCTTGGTGCCTTGAAGATTAAAGTTGTTGAAGTTTCTGGTGAACGTAGTGCTGAGTCATTACTTGGACCATTGGTAATGGATATATTATTATCAGAGCCAGGCCAAAGTGTTGATCTCCAGCTAGCCACTACGACACCCGATACATACTCAACAATTTTAGAACAATGGAGCATTAAAGCCACAACTAAAGATATTACTAGTGCACCAGTTGGTCAGGAGCTTCACTTAGTTGTAGCAGCTGATATTCTCAGCAACGGCGATTTAGCATCATTGAAGAATCTTTGTGGATCAATTAAATCTGGTGGTTTTATTCTCCTCGAGGAAACTGGTACAATTCAAAAGTCATTGCTGATGAAGACAGGATTAACGATTACAGCAACACAAGTTTCACCTGGTAAATCTTATGTATTACTCAAGAAGGAGGAGGAGACAACGGAGCCTATAATAATTCAAATAACTGAAAAGAATTTCAGTTGGTTAGAGGGATTGAAAGCTGCACTCAAACAGGCACAAACTGATAATCAGTATATTCTTTTGGTATCACAGGGTGAAGAATTACTTGGTATGATTGGTTTAATGACTTGCATTAGAAGAGAAGCTGGAGGTGAAAATACTCGTTATGTCTTTATTCAAGACAAGAATGCACAAAAATTCTCGTTAACCAATAAATTTTACTCTGAACAATTAAATAAACAATTAATGGCTAATGTTTTAAAGGGAAATCAATGGGGAAGTTATAGACATTTACGTTTGGATCAGCAAAGTGATTTATCATCATTGCATGTAGAACATGCTTATATTAATTCTCTAATTCGTGGTGATCTGAGTAGTTTGAGATGGATCGAAGGACCACTCAGTTATTATCAACCGGAAAAATATCCAGGTGCTGAATTATGTTCAGTTTATTATGCACCGCTCAATTTCCGTGATATTATGCTAGCAACTGGAAAATTACCACCTGATGCATTGCCTGGTGATTTAGCTGGACAAGATTGTATACTCGGTTTAGAATTTGCTGGTAGAGATAGTAAAGGTAAAAGAGTTATGGGAATGATTGCTGCTCGTGGTTTAGCTACAACTGTATTAGCTGATCCTGGTTTTATGTGGGAAATACCGGAAAAATGGAGTCTTGAGGAAGCAGCAACAATACCAGTTTGTTATTCAACAAGTTACTATGCATTATTTGTTCGTGGAAAATTGAGACCCGGTGAGAGTGTATTGATACATGCTGGTACTGGTGGTGTTGGTCAAGCGAGTATTTCTATATGTTTACATGCTGGTTGCAAAGTATTTACAACAGTCGGATCGAGTGAGAAACGTGAATTTTTGAAGAAAACATTCCCACAATTGACCGATAAAAATATTGGTAATTCACGAGATACAAGTTTTGAACAATTAATATTAAATGAAACTGATGGACGTGGCGTTGATTTAGTGCTGAATTCACTCGCCGAAGAAAAATTACAGGCTTCAGTGAGATGTTTGGCTAAGGATGGAAGATTCTTGGAAATTGGTAAATATGATTTGAGCAATAATACAGCTCTTGGTATGTCATTCTTCCTGAAGAATACAAGCTTTCATGGAATTTTACTGGACGCATTGTTTGATACTGATGCACCAGAAAAACGTGAAGTTGTTAAATTAGTATCGGATGGTATTAAGAATGGAGCTGTGAGACCATTACCATCAACAGTATTCTCAGAGCAACAAATTGAACAAGGTTTCAGATTCATGGCAACTGGTAAACATATTGGTAAAGTTTTACTAAAAATAAGAGATGAAGAATCACGTGGAATTGCTAAACCAGCACTTAAGACAGTTGCTGCTATTCCACGTACTTACATGAATCCAGACAAAAGTTACATACTCGTTGGTGGTCTTGGTGGTTTCGGTCTTGAATTAGCTAATTGGATGATAACACGGGGTGCTAAATACATCGTTTTAACATCAAGATCTGGTATCAGGACTGGTTATCAATCAGTATCAATACGTCGCTGGAGAGAAATGGGTATAAATGTTATTATATCAACTGCTGACGTTACGGAAATAAAAGGAGCTGAACAATTAATATCACAATCGGCTAAAGTAGCACCAGTTGGTGGTATATTTAATCTTGCTGCTGTACTACATGATGGGCTTATTGAGGATCAACAGGAGGGATACTTTGTGGCTGTTGCTAAACCAAAAATAAATGGTACGAAAAATTTGGATACTGTATCACGTAAAATGTGTCCATCATTGGATTATTTCGTTGTTTTTTCAAGTGTATCATGTGGTAGAGGTAACATTGGACAGACAAATTATGGTTTAGCTAATTCAGCAATGGAGAGAATTGTTGAACAGAGACAGGCTAATGGTTTACCAGGATTAGCAATACAATGGGGTGCTATCGGTGATGTTGGTCTTATATTGGAGACAATGGGCAACAATGAGACTGAAGTTGGTGGTACATTGCCACAAAGAATGTCAAGTTGTTTAGCAACAATGGATACATTTTTACAACAACCACATCCAGTACTTGCTAGTATGGTATTGGCTGACAAAAATAAACCCGGTGATAGTGGTAATCAAGTTAGTCTTTTGGAGGCTGTTGGTAATATACTTGGCATCAAAGATGTCAAAACAGTTAATGCATCAAATAGTTTGGCTGATTTAGGTATGGATTCATTGATGGGTACAGAAATAAAGCAAACACTTGAGAGAAATTATGATTTAGTACTGTCAGCACAAGAAATACGTAGCTTAACATTCGGTAGATTAACTGAATTAGCTAATATTGATAATGGAGATGTACCAACTGCTGCATCACCAAAGAGATTACTAACGCCACAATCAAGATCACCAAAATCACCAGATCAATCACCAGATGATTCATTGTTATTCCAGTGTTCTGGTAATGAAATTATACCACGTGAATCAGTTGTTAAATTAGATTCAAAAAGTGCAGCTGGTGAGCCAGTATTTTTCGTACATGCTATTGAAGGTATTGTTGCTAATATGAATAATATTGCACTTGAAATTGAAAGACCAGTTTATGGTTTACAGTGTATTAAAGATGCACCACTCGAATCAATACCAGATTTAGCAAGATTTTATATTAAAGAAATTAAAAAAATACAAAACAGAGGTACATATACACTTGTTGGATACTCATTTGGTGCTTGCGTTGCTTTTGAAATGGCACTACAACTTGAAGCCATGAAGGAAAAGGTTTGTCTCAATTTAATTGATGGCTCACCAGATTATGTTGTACATCACACAAAAATAATTGGAAAACATGCTGGTGGAGATGCTGATAATTCAGCTGATGCACTTCGTAAAGCTTCTGCATTCTTTGTGAGACAATTGAATGCTGATGTTAATTTTTTGAAAGCCTATAGTGTATTGAGAGACATTGAAAATCATGAAGAAATGCTCGATAAAATGCTTGAACTTATTGGACAAACGCCATTCCAAGGAGAGGATATTAGAGTTGCCGCTATGCTGTTTTATCATAAATTATTGGCTGCCAATACTTACAGACCCAGTGGAAAATATTTGGGTTCTGTTACACTTATTAAATCAACTGATAATTTCTTGTCGTTGAAACAGGATTACAATCTTTCAGAGGTATTTTATATCATTTTTTTCAATTTATATTCATCATTTTTTTTAATTGTTAATTGATAGAGGGAGTTAAGTTGAATAATTACAACTTGAGTGAATTATGAATATATTTGAAACAAGGAGATTTATAGGATTTTATGAACGTATTTACGTCGGTATTCTAAATTCATAACGAAATTGACGAAACTTTGTAGTTAATTTATACAATTATAATCTAAAAAATCATCCCGAAAGTTAAGGATAACTTATAAATTCGTTCAAAAGTTACGAATTTTTGAAATTTTTAAATTTAACATGCAAACTCACCGTCTCGCTCAAGAAATGGTTTTAGAAAAATTAAAAATTCCCAATGATACGATAATTTTTTTGGTATGTGTAAATGAGTGTAAAACTAAACTATGATATAAATATAAAGTGTATTTGTAATCAAGAGTTTATTCTTCCGATAAACAATAATTGGAACTAGAGTGAAAACAAGCACGCGACTCGTGTTATCATCACGCGTCCTCGTCCAAATTATCATTCAAAATTTTCTGCAAACTATGTGCGATGTCTTTGCATTTTTTTCAAAGAAAATACAGTTCGAAAAAAAAGGGTTTAAACATTTTCAAAATTTTCAAAATTCCATCGCATAGCCCGGGAAATTTGGATTAAAAAATGTTCTAATTCAATCGATTTTGGACCATTAATTACCCAGATAATGAAGAAAATGAGAATTGTCAAGGCAAAATCGTTTCTGAATCACACAAGAGTCTCAAATTTCTCTGGCTATGTACTGAAACAAAGCAATTTTTTTAATGGCTGAGAATTCATGAACATTCAAATATGGATAGAAAGTCGACGAATATATTCAAGAAAGGGACTGGAATCATACACGCACATTACAGTAGAGAATTATTATTAATCAGTAAAATTCACGGTTTCACATTGTCATTGACAATTTGTAATGACTCAATTTTTTTTTCATTTTTCATGAATCCTAGAAGAATAAAAAAAACAATTTCCAAACTCTCCAGCAACTTTTTGCTCGTACAACCAGAAACATATTCAAAACTTTTTCTAGTAAGAAATTCTATAAGCCATAGAAATAGCCTTTCAATAAATTCTCGTAAACCCAGTGTTTCCTCTGATACTAAATTTATCAAGTGATTCATAGACTTTTATTATTTCACACAATCATTAACACTTGTGGTAATTTGGGAATATCTCAGAGACAAGCAGTCCTACAAAGATACACATTTTACTCTCTTTTTTCTAGAATGTTATTCTTGAGGAGGTTGTTGACATCTAGGCTTCTGGAAATGACAATAATTTCTAAATTCAAGAATAATTGTTATCTACAATTTTTTGTTATTTATAGAAAAAGTTTTTGTCAAAATTTTTTATTTTAAAACCATATAAATATGATGGTATTACAAAATATTTTTAAAAATTTATCGGGTTCGGTACCATTTTAATTACAAAAGAGTAATTTTCTTATGGAAGCTCATGTTAAATTCCAAAGATTGTAATGAGATTATCTACCGTATGGTGTTATCAATCCTAAAATTTTAGACACATAATCAGCATAGAAATACGCATACTCTATGATTTTTTCAGAATTTTCGTAACATATTCGTTAGATGTGCAAAATCTCTTGAAGAAAAGAGGCGTCTATCGTGTAGAGTATTATTTTACACGTAAATAAATGAGTAGCTTTTTAAGATGCCATTAACAGTGATTTATATTATTTTTTACTAATAATTGAGGAACTGCTTGTTAGTCATTACCTCGAAATGAGAGCGACAGTAGAAACGTGTGCACACAAAATATAAAATTTAATTTTTATTTTTGTCGTATAAGATATAGCCTTAGATATTACAGTCTCTCCTTAAATTCTCCTAAATCCAATATTTTCGAAGGCATTCATAAAATACCGGAGTTGTAACTTTTTCAATTCACCTCATTCTACATCTTCACCATTGATTACAAATAATTAATTCTGATTATTTTTCATTCTCTTTCAGCATTGCATTCAGAGAGTTAATATCGAAGAATTATCTGGCAATCATAGGACAATCCTCGCTGGCGAGAATGCGAAGATAATTGCAGAAATTGTGAATGTCTAATTTCGAGACGAGAGAAGTCAAGGGAAAAGAAAATAGAGGCAACTCATGTATCTCGGAGGTGCATGTAATCTTTCAATTTTTTAAAATCTAAGTTTAAATTAATTTTTCGTTTTTTGCACTTTTTTTGTATATATATGTTTAATTTAAAAAAACACTTAATGAATTTATTTCCCTTCATCAGTGGCGACAAATTATCATGCAAAATTGCAGGAAAAAAACGAAAACTTCGGATTGGGAGGCTTGATGATCAATTATAATGCACAAAAAAATCAATTATTGAGAAGAATAGATTTAAATATTTCTTCGATAGACTCGAATTATCCTTGATATTTCATAAGATACCTTCTTCAGATTAATTAAACTTGTCGTCACTAATGGATATCAAATCTAGAATCTACTCTATAGCAGTAGTATTTAAATGAATAAGAATATGTAGATTTTCTTGTCTTATTATGAAAGTATAATTTTTAAGTGGATGAAAAATCATAAATTTTCAGAAAAACAACATATGCATAAAAATATTTAAAAGTATCTATACGGGTTTTGGATGAAACTTAGTGGACAGTTGACATTCTGAAGCTGTATGGATAATGAAATTATGTATATCAATACAAAATAATGCAATTAATATATTTATTTCATAATTATTTTCAAGTGAACAAATACGAAGGAAAGAAACTTTTTTTTCAATTTCACTGTTCCATAAGATATTTAAAAAAATTAATGTTTAATGGGATTATAAATTTCATATACATCCTACATTCCATTTTTTAAAATTATTATTGTTATCGTCATTTGAGATCTGTACTTTAATCGAATAAATTAATGTGTGTGGCATTATATACCACTATTGAGGTGAAAAAAATGAGACTTTGATCATCAAGATATTATGCCTAATCTAATATCATAAGGTTGTATTGCAAGTAATAAATATCGTTTCACTTTATCTTCTAGTTCTATTTGTTTTTTTCTCAAATAAATTTGATTTCATTGAATATCATATTATAATCAGTGACTTATGTTAAGAATATGATGGATAAGAGGATGATGTTCCAAACTGTTCGGTTTTTGCTTCCGAATGGAGCTGTACTACTTAATAATTTTTATTCGGTCTTTTTGATCACTGCTTGTACATTGATAAACTCAATTCACTTTGATGTTATTTGGCGTCAACGTTTCGATTCCAATGTGGAATCATTTTCAGGATGCAATTTTTATTCATTAAAAATCTTAGAGTATAAAAAGCAGAAATGTCATTGAAAATTTCGCATGGCTCTGAATTGATTTGAAATTTTTAATGACATTTCTGCTCTTTATACTCTAACATTATTTATGAATCAAAAATCAAAGTAAATTGAGTTTATCAATATACAAACAGTGACCAAGAAGGTCGAATAAAAATGATTAAGTAATTATCATTGAGGTCGGATAAAAGCTTATGGAAGCAATATTAGCGTGACATTTTTTAATGCAAATTTTTGTTATGAGAGATCTGCAAAAAAAGATCTGAAAAGATAGGAATTCATATTTTTTTTACACAAGTCTGCATGCGCATAGGAATTTTACTTATCCTAGAACCGTTTGATATAAAAATTTCAATTTTATGGATAACTTCTTTCCGACGATATCTAAATCTTAAGATTTATTTTAACAAAAATCGATCAATATTTTCTGGGATATGTCCATTTCTCAGAAAACAGTTCTACCTTAATATTTTTGGAAGTATTTAACTTATGTTATTTGTACTCATGGATTATACCAAGACTAGTATCAATCAGGTGTATCCCAATTTTGAGTTGACTCCGGTGCTGAATTCATTAGTTATTGCGGATTTCATGAATTTTGTGAAACCAACATTTGGATGAAAGAAAATTATATTAGCGCTTCTGAAATTATTGAACTTCATAGAACTGGCATGTAGGATATTATTATATCATTCATTGATGGATTCAATCGACTCAATGATTGAGAGAATATAATATGAGGAAATTTTTATGCAGGCAAAGCTATATCAGATCATGAGTAATACTATTATCCACTTTTTTTTATACGAAATTGGAAGATATTCTCAATTGAAAAAAAATCGACCCTCAAGCCGAAAGGTCAGAATAACTTCTTCATTTAGTCTAATACCCCAATTTTTTACAGCATTAGTTTGTCAACAAAAAAAACAAGAACATGCACAGACCCCATGTATGCAGTCGTCCGCATGAAAAAGGCCTACTTTGTTGGTTTCGAGTTATACATACCCCGGTACTCTTGACGACATTCCACACATTTTGAATCCAAAATGATTCCAATTGCTCAAACCATGATGATGTTATTGAAGATCGAAAAAAGGATATAACAGGGTTTCAAAAAGGAATTTTTAATAGAAAAACATCAATTTCTCAAGAACTAGATTCGACAACGGAGGCCCTTTTTTATTCATTTTTTCAATAACTAACGATTTATGCAATAAAAGTTTCATTCTCTTTTGTTTTGTTCCATACATTCCTTTACTCACGTCTCGCAATCATCGAAATTCCATCACATTCTTAACAACATGTAAAAACAAGAATAAAAAATCTTAATAAACACAATTTTCCTAATTTCAGCTGAATTAATACTTTCAATAGTCAAGTGGAAAAATCAGAAAAGTCAATTCAACATCTTCTTTCTGGATATTCGATTTTTTTTTTCAATAAATAAGACATTAGAAAAAAAAATTACATTCTATAGAATTTATGATATTATTCCAAAAAAAGTACGGTGAGTCGCCCAGTGTTCGAACGGATAAGATTCGCCAAATACCAGTGATGGAAAAAATGAAATTTGATAATTACTGATATATTGAACAGTTATTGAACATTATATTGTGTTTTTTAAATTAAAAAAATTATATTTCACTGAATTAATGATTTTTCCGAAATGAATATGTTAAATAGTTTGATTACTGGACGAGTAAGAAAACTGGACGGCTCACACTAATCAGGAATTGAAATTGACCCATTTTGTTTTTCAAGTTAACTGCATATTTCGTTCATAAGGCTTTTGATAACTTCCTGAAATCGTGTGTATGTGATGCTACTTAATTTAATTGTATGAATTTTTATAATACTGATTAAATTAGAATGGAGAGATTCAGGGATATTTGACCGATTTTCCGAATACTGGATCTGATATTGCAGCTTGTATGTCACAGGTAAAGGATACTGTCAAGGCATATCTTGTGCCATATGTAACGGGCTCAACTGCATGGTAATTATCATCACCAGAGGTAAACATGAGGACTCGCCCTGGAGAATAGAATAAGTGGGAAACACTATTACCATGATTATGAGAAACAATTGCAATTTTTACCTTTTCGTGGTTCAATTGTTGAATTAACGTTATTTTTATCTATGAAAATAAATTTCCCACCGTGAAAGTCTCTCTCGTAATCGCTGAGGTAGAGGAGTGATGTGTAATGAAAGTGTTCATAAGATCCCTGGAGTAAAGCAGAATATTCAATCAATTATCCCTAATTTATAATTTCAATGACTAGAGGAGATGGGAGGAATGCCGGTCACCTAGAGAAAAATTCGTGTACTTTCTCACGGATTAATTTTAAATATTGAAAATATTATGAATGAGGCACAAGCCCATCAATTATTGTTTATTATAAACTATTATTTTTGGAAGAATACTACGGCTCACTCAACTAGTAGGAATGTTTTTTTTTTTCAAAATAACTATTCTATCGAATACTGAAGTTGACCGGCATCACCCTTGCCTGCGAGTGATTGCGGCTCTGCTGCGGACAATACTGATTGTTTCTTAAAAATAATTCTTTGCAAATGAATTGAAAAATAAGTTTATAAATTGACGAAGTTTCTGCAAATCATGCTATAATACAGCTTAGTGCTGAAATAGACATGGAAGATTTGAAGAAACTAAGCTGCACTACTGGATTCATTTTGCTTAAAAACTTCCTAAGGTATTTCAAAAACAATTTAATTTGTTATTTATATTGTTCCAGTTATCTTAAAATGTATTAAATCAAAATTACTTATAACACAGAATTTTCCTCCAAAAATTGTTCTGCCTTTAAATGGCATCGTGTTCGTTTAAAAAATCCTCCGAACTTTAATATCTCATAAAATTGATAATTACCCCATGAATATGTGGCAGCCAGTATTCGCCATGCATTGATTTAGCAGAGACATTGGTCATTCTTGAAAAAAATGTTGGTTTTGTAAGATAAATTTTTCCAGCATCAACACCAAAATGATGAGCAATTGCATGGTGAATTTTCGTTTTTACAACTCTAAAAATAAATTGATCAAAAAAAATTAATTAGAGAATTTGTAAACATCCCAAACTGTTGTGAATTTTTTTACTTATAAATAGCGAAATCTGGTGGATTGAATATTTTAGTGGCAGCTTCTAATGAATAAACATTTGTAAAACTAGTTCCCTTGCTGAGGGCTCCACTGTGAAGATCAAGGACACTTGTACCGCCATCAGAGTCACCCAGATTGATTCCATTTACAGCAAGTTTAAACAACACTTCTACCTCAGTGGCTGATATTAATTTATCGGTTATAACTCTACCACATTTTTCAGGTATACAATCAGGATACTTATTAAGAACATCTCTGTAATTTTGGGAGCACTCAACATTCTGTGTACGACTTAGTAAAACTTCTTTTTGGCGTGCAAATGAAACTTCCTTGCCACGTGTGCTGTTGTACCAGACAATTACGAGAACACCGAGGATTAAGATGCAGCGAGACCAAACTTTCTGATATCTAAATGTCGGTAGTGGTCCATATTTTCTGTTATTAACAAAAATTAAATATTATAACATTTGCAACTATTTTTCAAATGAAGTTTATTTGTGAAAATTATTGAAATGGATGGATTTCGAGAAATTTTTCATGAGAAATTTTTTGTAGGAAATTTTCTAATTAACAACAATATTTTTCAATGAATACTCGTAAATCCATCCTTTTCTTAGATATTTCTAAATTAGTCAGTATGTCAATTATAACATCTATCTTAAGACTTTGACAACAGAATTAAAGTTATAGTAAACAATTTTCAAAAAAACCGCCAAGAAAATTAATTTGGAAAAGCAAAAATCATTATTGAGAATTCTAATTCTTTGTTCCACCTTCACTCCATCATTTTCATAGGACGAATAAAAAAATTAAAGAACACATGGAATAAGAAGCAAACGAGTATTTGACAGTTCTTGTAGATTAGCAGTGGGCCAAATATAAATCAACTCACGGTTCCACTCTGTCATTCAGCACAGTACTTTTCTCATCTTTTTTTTCGCTAATATCTATCTTCTCAGGTCTCTGTTTCAATTTTTTACGTTCTTGTGACATTCTCCACATGGTAATGAAATTTTTTAATTAAATTAATTAATAAAGTTTGTCATTAAATGTTCGATTGAATCCGGGTAAACATCACAGTAGAACAATTCACCTCATTTTCAGGCAGCACACAATAAACAACAGAACACAAAGATGATAATAGATAAGTAAAAAATATTTTCCATTGGTTAATTCATATGATCACGTGGATATTTCACCAATCATGGTGGTATGTTGTTGGATTTTGTAGTTCATTGAAAGTGAACTTGTGATATTTTTGCTGCATTGAGCGTTTCACCAATTCAATTTGGAATTACCAAAACTTATATTCATTTTTCTTTTTGTTTTATTATCAAAACGAAAATTATATTGAATTAAGGAACATAGTTGTGGTGATGAGAATTTCGATTTATCAATGATAATGGCCTCGGCACTAGAACAGTTTGTAAATAATGTTCAGACTTTTTCAACTCAAGGTAAAAAATAAAGAACTTAACCTCAAATAATTTAGCAATTCTTATTTTATTCGTTTTCTTTAAGGAAAAAAAAAATTAAATAAAAAGTTAATAATTTCATGATGAACATTTATTTTTATGAATTCGAAGGAAATTTTCGTGAGCTTTGCGATGTCATTAGTAAATCTAATGAGGTGCTTATGAAAAATTCCCAACACTTGGACAATGTACTTGAGACATTAGATCTCCAGCAACACTCACTTGGGATACTTGCTGTGCTTTGTGTTAAATTCTCATTACCAAATCCATCAGCTGGAAACAATCCAGATGCTTACAAGGCATTATTCAATCAGGTTCAAGAATTTATCACCGGTTGCAATGGTGAACAAGTACGATTTGCTCCTGATACATGTAAGAATTCAATTATTTATCAAATCGATAAGACGATGTCATTCCTAAAATTCATTGATTTTTGTTTCAAATTAGTCTTTATTGATTTTCTCGAAATTTGATGGAAATAAAAAACATTTTGTGATGTGCTTCTTGTCGAGAAAAAGTAGAGCTAAAAAATTACTGGCAAGAATCACTTTATATTCATTAGATTATGAGATAATCCATGGAAACTTCTCTACAAGGTTAATTGACTCATGTCGTTTTATCACTGAATGATTTTTTTTCATCAATCGATCTTTGCTCAACAACTTATTCTTCATCATCAAATTTTTTTTTATTTCACTTGGAAATCATGAGAATTGCTCTAGTTTTCAATATAGAGAGCCGCTGCCGTAGAGTAGTTGTAAAGAAGGACAAGTCTATATTTCAATATTGATTGTTTCAAAAATATCTTGGAAAGAATGAGGCGTCGAAGAATCTATTATTATACACCAGAGAAGTATTGAAAAAAAATTCTGTAGGCTTACTCGTTTTCAAAATATTTTTAAAAAATGTATAACATATTGTTTTAATTATATCTTCCAACAGCGCCTCATTTCTGCCGTGCGATAAGTTATGATAAACTTTTTCGTTACAAAAAAAGACTGTAAACAAATGTTACGACAAAAATTTGACTCTTTAAATTTCCATGATATTTCATACAAAACTGACTGTCAAGATAATTTGAGTCATTCATTCCCACCAAATTTTTTCAAAAACGAAGTTTGATGTTGGCATGAATCACTAAAAATGTAATTTGTTCTTAGATGCTGAATTATGTCATTTACTGACTCAGGCAATGGTTGAACTCCAGGTGCCAATACGTGGAATTGATCTTCTTCGTCGTGCTATACGTAAAATTCAACTGTTTGACAGTCAATTGACGTCAATACATGCAGATCTTTGTCAACTGTGTCTTTTATCAAAGTGTTTCAAGCCAGCACTTGAATTCCTTGATACAGATATAACTAGTATCAGTCAAGAGGGTGGACAATTTGACTCAAAATACTTCTTGCTTTATTATTACTATGGTGGTATGGTTTACACAGCAGTTAAAAATTATGACAGAGCATTATACTTTTTTGAAGTATGTGTAACACTACCAGCAATGGCTGTGAGTCACATTATGCTTGAGGCATACAAAAAATTTATACTTGTATCATTAATACTTCATGGTAAAATAATTAATATACCAAAATATGCAAGTCCTGTTTTGATAAGATTTATTAGGCCACTCAGTCAGCCTTATCAAGAATTAGCAACGGCTTATTCAACGAACAGTTGTGATGAGGTACAGGGTATTATTACCAAGTATCAAGAATTATTCACGAGAGACCATAATCTTGGTCTCGTCAAGCAAGTTCTTGGTTATTTGTATAAAAAAAATATACAGAGACTCACTAAAACATTTTTAACGCTTAGTCTCAGTGATGTTGCCAGTCGTGTACAATTACCAGGACCAAATGATGCTGAAAAATATATTCTCAATATGGTAAGGATAAAATTTTGTCTCAAAATTATTTTAAAAAGATAAATCATTTTTTTCTTCACCGAGATTATTGGGGGCAAAATATTGAAACAAGTAGGTTTGGAGGTGATTGTTACCGGACACCCCTTATTATACTTTGCTTGATCTCATTCTAGTATATGAATTTATTTTTAGATTTCTTATCCGTAATTGCATTGCTCGTAAATTTTTGTCGATCATTGTCATATCAATTGTGTTTTTTTTCATCTCACTACTCAATAGTTTTTCATTCATTCTTATGAAATGACAATTGATTTTCTGCTGCAGCGATAAAATATGTAGAGAGATCCTCTTTTGTGGTGAAGTTCATAGCCTTTAGGGATATCAATGGTTTCAGCGGTTATTTAGACAAATTTGAGGGCGAAAATGACACACTACAATCCTCGCTAGAATAATAATTCTCGAGTGATAAGCACATTTTTTTAAACTTTTAAGTTTAAGTTAGAAGATTCTTTTTATTGACATGAATAACAACAAGTTATGTACATATTGACAAAGTTTACATAAGTATCGGTTTCGCAGTTCCAGCTCGTAGGCTTTTACTTACATTTAAGTAATTGTTTGAGGATTGCATAAGACTAGTGTGAGAATAATTGACAGGATATGAGCAGTAGGGAAAAGGCATTCAAAAGAAAAAAATCCTCTAGCATGGAAATTAAATTTTTTTAATTTTTAATGTGAAAATTCTTATTTTCTCTATCATTACGATAATTATTGGTCCAAATAAATTGCATTATAACATTTTTTACCTCAAATTTCTCTAGCTTTGCAATGGAATAAACAAAATTCCTAAAATCCAAACATTTCATTTTTCCTAACAATAATTTTTAAAAGAATGGAAGGCGAGTGCGCATGGTTTGTAAAAAATTTTGAATAATAATTTTGACACTGCAGTGTAAGGATGGAGAGAAACGCGCACATTTGTTTACTATAATTTTGTCATGTAGCGAATTTGAAGATTCACAATAACAATCTCTTGATAAATCATCCTAAACCCTCATTATTTTAGACATACTCGCAAAACAATCATACTATCATTATTTATGCCTCCAGACTATCTATTGTGAATTTGTGTTCCAGATCGAAGATGGTGAAATATTTGCAACAATAAATCAAAAGGATGGTATGGTTATTTTTCATGATGATCCTGAAAAATATAATTCACCACGTATGCTGGCACGCCTTGAAAAAGAAATGGCAGCGTGTGCAGAACTTGACAAACGCGTTTTAGAAATGGAAGAGGAAGTTATTGTGATGCCACAATATGTACGTAAAGCATGTGGCCAAAGCGATCAAGATGATTCAACAACTGGTCCACCATCTAGTAATGCTACTAATGTCCAAGTTCAACCGAAACTCAACACTTACTCTATGTAACATAGATATTTTGTCAATTATTTTTTCATTATTTTTCATTAAAAAAAAACCGAAGATAAAAAAAAATAGAAAGAAAATATGACATTCAAGATTTACGTTTTTCGATAAATACATCCTCGTTATTTATTTTATTAACATAAATTAATCAGTAATTTATAATACTTTGTTGCTAAAGTTTTTCACGAAAATTGTTTATTGCTAAATTAAAGAAGCGACAATATCCCTCAGTATAATTGGTAAAATCCTTTTTTTTCAAGAAGAAACCTTTCTTATGAATTCTATTTAGACTTACCACAATTTTTGAAGAATAAGCCGAATGCAAAATTATATGAGCTGTATACGCGTTATTTCCTGTATTTTTCAAAATAAGGTGAGTAGAGCAATGAGTGAAAAAATACTATTAAATGAACCAAGCTTTTTTTTAATTAAATGATTATTTTCAGTATCATTTTTTGTGAGTTTTTATTTATTTTGGAGCAAAATCGTTCTAAAATAATCACTTCAATACGTGTTATCTTCATTGAGAACATTCTTTATGTGAATTCTCCACAGTGAATGCTCCACAAATTTTTCACACCTGTTCAGGATGAATAAACACACTTTGGAATGTTTCTTGAATTTTAAGGGCATTATCAAAAGGGCATACAAAATATGAAACTCTTGTAAGTATCGGACCTTTTCATAATATTAATTTCTATCATTTTTAATAAGGTTTAACCTTGGCGAGAAATTTTGTTTCTCTATGCCTTTCTGCTCATCAAATTAGGATCGGCATGGAATCTCTCAGGAGGAGAAAAAATGCTCTGCTAGATGCGGAAATCACGAGTTTAATTTTAAAATATCGATAAAATGATAATTATCCAACAACTATTGCAAAGTTCACGATTGCTCACACGCAAAAGTAGGATTTTTTACCTAATGTAATTACTACAAACAACTAATGATTTTAGGAAATAAATGTATCTGAATAGAGGATTTTACTATCCTGATTAGTGAAAATCATTGTAGTCTAAATATTACTAAGCATCTCAGTTATATTTTCAGTTTTGAAAGTAATTTCTATTTTTCCTCTTTTTCCCTGCATGGAATAAGGCATCCATTGAATGTCAAAAAAATGCTCGGTTGACTATTTGTTCAACTCGTTGAGAGGATTCTCGCTGAATCCAGTTTGGAGGAAATTAGCAGTTGTTTTTAGAAATTTCGTTATTTTCCAATAAATTACGGAAAACCGGTTTTGCCATTGGTTGACTACGGAAGACCGGTTGTGCCATTGATTTACGCAGGCGTGTATGACGCGCGAAATTGTAATAATGAATAATTTAGATTTTTACCTATTTATCTTTAAAAATCTAATGTTCCGAGAGAATACAGTCATATCTCCTTCCCAAGTGATCATAACTTCATATATTTAATTAAGTAACGTCGTTTCTCTTATTCTTTGCAAATGCATAATTTTGTTCCCAATTTCTGAGGAAAGCTAGAAGAATCCATTAATAGGCAAAACGGCGTTCAAATTAAAAATGTTACTAGCGATAATTTTTTGTATATTTGTAAAATGAATCTAACTTTTAATAAATAAATGTCAATTTTGAATTGACTAAAAATCACTCCATTTCTAGATATTCAGGAAAAAGAATCGAAATAATATGAACGTTATTCTTTTTCCTAAATGGCTAAAAATAGAGTGATTTTTAGTGAATTTCAAAATTGAAATTTATTTATTAAGATTCTCAGTTATGTTCTAAATATACAAAAAATCATCACCGGGAACATTTTTAAAAAATAATAACAAATGTAACGCTTTGCTGTAAGTTTTATGTTTTCATTATTTGTTTGTTTTCTGTCTTTGTTTGTGGATAGAAACTTTATTTCATCTATTTTTTCATGAATTATGTATAAAAATAAAATACGTTCCTTTACAAATCATAAACGACTGGATTTGAAATTAACTCGGCGGGCTCAATGGCGGGCAGTGGAATTTCCTCGCGGAATATGTAATATTGTATTAATAGTGTATTCCTTGCGGAATATTTAATGTTTAGCGCACGTAACGAAGCAAAAAAAATATCCTTACTTGAGGGAGAAGTCATCGAAATTGGCATTTGTTTACTTAAAAGTTAATTAACAATATGGTAATAAATAAATAACTCCATGTTCCATATTGTTTATCAAAATATAAATAGTCAACAATGAACCCTGAAAATTTCATTGAATTATCCCTCACGGTTTCTTTGTAATCTATTTTTTACTCAAAAGTCTTCAAAATTTTTGTTGCAAAAAAAATTGTTGTTAAAATGAAAATTATGAAAAACAGTTTCAGGTTTCAATTACTGATAGTGATTACTTCACGTTAAATTATATAAACTTGCATTTCATGATCAAGTGAGAAAAGGGGGGGTCCACTTGACGTGATCTTACTCAAAACTGAGTTTTTACAGTATTTTTGAAAATATTTTGTGTATTAAGAAATTATGTTTTTTTTTCTTAATTTTGTCGACTATTCGAAGAGGAAAAAAATTCTGGAGAAAAAATAGATGAATAATGAAGTTTTTTAGAAATTTTGGAAATAATCGATTTTCAATCTCAAAAAAAAATCAAATTTTGATTCTTAGAAATATTGAGAATTTTGGAAATTCTTAAATATTTAAATTTTCTAAAAATTCTTGAAATTTTAAAAAAATTGAAAATTTTTCAAAATTCCTGAGAAAATTTACTCCAGAATGTTCAAAATTTTCAAAGTGTTGTAATTTTGAAAATTTTCAAAATTTTGAAAAATTTTGAAATTGAAAAATAATTGAAGATTCGAAAATTTCGAAAACTGAAAATTCTGAATATGATACGATCTTCTGCCCGAGAAGTATGATTTCAGCATATAGAACCTTCTACTTTTCGACTAGAAACCTCGATATACTCAAATTAGTCATGGGCACCCTGATAACTCTAAATTCATCAGCTATTCGTAAAAGTGTACAATATTTAAAAAATTCAAATCATTTGAATTATTCCAATTATTGAAAAATCCAAATCATCTGAATTATTCCAATTATTGAATAATTCAAATCATTCGAATTATTCATTATCATTCAAAATATTCGTATTTTGAATATTCAATTCATTTTTTGAATGGAATAGTATTATTCATTCAATTCAATTCAATTCAAACACTATTCGCATACCCCTAATTCTTGTTTCAATGTGAAAAAATTGATTATAAATTATTTATAATCAATAATCAATGCTAAAATAAAAACAAATGACCTAGCTCTACTCCTTTGCTATTTAATTCTTTCTAATATAATTATGTAATTTCTACAGCCTTTAGACAAATTGTTATATTCATTTCCCCAATTCGAAAAAATTCGACAACGTTTTCTTTGTACAAATTAATTTCTGCATATTTCAAATCGGAAATTCGAAATTTACAACAAATAAAAATCAGCATTATCAAACTTTTATTATGGGCTTCACTTTATGGTTTATTTTCTTCATATTGCAAATTCACATAAATTATTGTTAGACAGTCAAATAGAAAAGAATATAATAAT